>MCJB01001570.1:245119-257636 GCA_002018475.1 Nicotiana obtusifolia
AACTAATTGAAACTTTGTAAGAATATTATTATAACTTCTTTAATTCTAAGTTTTAAATTTGAAACATACTTTTCATTTCAAATATATATTCAAAGTTAGTAATATTTAGTTGTTATATTTTCAAAAACTTATAATTTCCTTCTACTAGACTACTACAAAATTTATAATTTTACTAACTTTGAATATATTTCAAGGTTTGAAATTTGAATCTAATTATAAATTTTGAAACTAATTGAAACTTTGTAAGAATATTATTATAACTTCTTTAATTCTAAGTTTTAAATTTGAAACATACTTTTCATTTCAAATATATATTCAAAGTTAGTAATATTTAGTTGTTATATTTTCAAAAACTTATAATTTCCTTCTACTAGACCTTTACATATTATAATTTTACTAACTTTGAATATATTTCAAGGTTTGAAATTTGAATCTAATTATAAATTTTGAAACTAATTGAAACTTTGTAAGAATATTATATAGTAACTTTTTTAATTCTAAAATTCAACTTTGAAACATATTTTTCAATTATTTATAAAGTTAAATAAATGAGTCTAATGGTAATTATTAAAAAAAATTAAAAAAAAAAGAATAAAATCGGGTGACCGGCCGGATCGGACCGGATAAAACCGGTAGACCGGCCACCGGTACCGGTCACGAGCCGGTCGGATGGATTTTAGCCGGTAAGGCCGGACCGGATACGACCGGTTAGGTCCGGTTTTGGCCCAGTAATTGTACCGGATCGGGAAAAAAAATCCGGTCCGTGACCGGACCGACCGTCTGCCAGCCTTAGGACCAACTAAGATGTTTGTCGATTTGACTCTTTGGTCATAGTTATTTAGTATTTCGAGTTAGAACTCCAGGAGCATACGAACAAAGATGACTTTGACTGGAAATTAAAAAATCTTATTTTGATATGATTTTTGCTATACATTATAATTAGAAGTAAATTAAAAACTCACTCTCAAATCTTGAACATCTAGGATTATTACTCTTAATTTAATTCTTTACAACACTACAAGTCTCTTTGTCAAAGTTTGACCACTGCCTGGAAGAGTAGATTGCCAAAAGATACTCCAGCCGACTTTCTTTTAGTTGGAAAAGAATCTTTCTTCTTTGCTAATCTTTCCTTTTGAAATTATCCTGGAGTAACAACATATTGCTTCAGAACATTTCTTTTGCCCTCACAGCATTACAAAAGAAAACTCGCCTGTTATTAATTTTACAAGCATATATCCCTCTCTCTTTTTTAATTATTTGTATCATTATTATTTTGTTTATTTAAAGATTTGGTTATGTACATGCAGGAAAACCTTCAACCTCGTCATGTAAAATGTTGTTTTGTAAACAAACTTCAAGAATGACAAAGATAGCGTGTGTAACCGGGTACGCCAAATCGATTCCTTCAATGTTCTTTTCTAAGTTCAAGTTTGGTTACAAGTTCATTTACTCACTCTGATACCAAATTGACAATTTTTAATAGTAAAACTTCACATTAGAAACTGATGCAAATTGGTAAAAACTTATCAGCACCAAATGTTTACCCAAGTCTGTCTATGGTTAAATATGTATTAATTAATCATGATTTAATGCCCTGTCGATGAAAACGTGTGTCATGTATATATTGTTTGGTGTAAACACCTGATGTTGTTAAATTTTTACCAATATATTAACATGCTATATCGAATCCTTGCACATATTAACCCCGGCCAAATGAGAGTCAGAGGAAATAACGGGAAATTTAGCCAAAATCCAAAAGGGTGACAAAACCCGATTTTCTTGAGAAATGGCTTCCTATACTAGCATACATCCATTTTTTGTTCATTCATGGGTGCTGATTTTCTTGATCAATAAAATAATGGCAACAAAATTTAACATCTTGAAACTTCAAAATTGGGAAAACATTAGAAATGTCACACACAATTCTTCAGGGAATCGCCAGCACCCTGGAAGAAACAATAAGAGAGAGCAAAGTCAGCTATGAATATGCCAACAAGAGATAAAACTACTGCTGAAGTAGTCGACTCTCCAACCCCTTTGGCACCTCCCAGTGTTGTGACCCCCCAAGCACAGCTTATGATGGATATAATAGCACCAAACACCCCTGATTTAATCATCGCACTAATAAGGTCCCATGATCTAAGAGCTCTCTGAGCAGAATCCAAGATTATGTTTATGCTAATTCCATAAACACCATCTGCCAACAGGGCGCTAGACGCCATACCAACTGTAAAGCACATTAGGGTCAAAAAGGGTAAGGCAATGCAAGACGCAATCACTCTTGGTGTCACCAAATAATCAACAGGATTTGCACCGAGAACTCTCAATGTGTCAGTCTGCTCAGATACCTGCATGGTGCCCAGTTCCGCAGCAAATGCACTACCGATACGCCCAGCAACTACAATTGATGTGACAACTGGACTTAGCTCTCTTGAAAAGGCAAGGGCCAATACCCCACCAACAGATCTATTTAACCCTAATCTAGTGAACTCTCTAACAAATTGGATAGTGAAGGCCATGCCAACAAAAGCTGCCGTTAACAGACAGACACCAACCGATTTTGGTCCAACTCTTTCCAACTGTTGAAGAGTATTCCTCCAGTGGACTTTTCCTTTTAAGATCCTAATAATAACCTGCCCTGCCAAGATAGGAACTGATAATCCCCTCCATAAGTACCTGGGAGGTGACCACTTACTCAAGAACGTTTCTCCTCCATTTTCCCATTCTTCCACTGTAGACGTGTCCTCTTTAGATGCAGTTGTGTCCTCTTCAGAAACAGACAGACTTGGATGACCATCATTAGAGTTAGGAATCACACAGAATCTTTTCAGTTTGAAAGGTTTTAGAACCTTACGGGTCTGAGCTCCTTGATTAAAGTCAAATCTCTGAGGAAGCCAATTCAAGCTCAAAACTTTTACATTTACATGACTCGCCTTATTATAGCTGCCTCTGCAATCCATACAAAGCTAGCGTAAGTCAATCTCAGTGATGCAGTCTATTTTGAAACTCCACATCAGTACCCATGTGTGGTAAATGGAAGTTGAACATAAACACATCAAGTTGCATGTTATACATTTACAGACACATTATAGAAAGTAAACATACACTCCCACATATAAACACAAAACCGAAATGCAAAGAGAGAGACCTTCCGAAAAAGTGAAGAGGATAACAATGAGAAGCTGCTTGCATGCTGGTTTTTGAACTAGGGCCCTTTAAGTGAAATCTTTGGTCTTTTAAGTCACTCTCAGCACAAGAAGATGACCTGCTTTAAGTACAATGCAGCGTAAAATTATTACAAATTTAGAATCTCAACGCCAAGGCAGTACATAATTTTAGGTAACAAGATTTGCAATAAAGCAAGAAGATGGTGTCAGTAAATCTAAGACATCTGATGTAGAAATCTGAGACCTCAGGACTACAAAGAAGAGCAAGTATCTTCTACAGTCAGCATCATCAATGTCATCAGGAACATCACCACAATGGAGGGAAGCCCTTCCTGTCAAAGTGGTACCTACAATTTTGGCACTTCGGCCCTCCGCTAATTCTTGTGGCAGTTTGACCTTTAAAGAAATAGAATTTCATCTTCACAAAGATTGTCAAAAAACTTTGACAGGGTAAGCTAATAGGTAACTTCTCAAATGCACTTTGAAGGCATTAATCAATCTAATAGAATCTCATCTTCCAAGTCAACATTTTGGGTAATAAAAACGGATTAATCACATATGCAATAACATTCCTTTTGAATGCCTAGGTTGTAACCTTTATAGCGATAGCGCGTCGAAAAAGATATTTCGATCAGAAAAAGGTAAAGCCTTAATCATTCTTTACTAGAAGCTTTTTTTTCTTCAACTAGATAGTCAATTGTAAACGATCAAAACAAAATTAGAGATAAAATTGAGGTAAAATGACAACAAAACCAAGAGGAGATCGGACTTACTGAAACAAAAATCCAAACATTCCCATTTCCCGCATGATGAGTCTGATACCAATTCCTACAGATCTACCCCTTTTAATCAAATTTTCCTCTACTTCATACCAGTAACTCATATATCTCATGGACTACCTTGTACAAAAGTCAAACAAGTTCTCATTTTAACAATAAAACAAAAAGAAGGCAAGTGAAACCTGTTTTACACCAATTATTTAGCACTGTGAAATCCCAGTTCATGAACAATACATAAGACCAAGAACTAAAATCCTCTTTACTAAACTCATCTTACTCTATGTTTCACCAATGTGTCCCTACGAAAGCGACCCAAAATCTAAAAATCTCCGGAACTTGAACGAATACATCAGAAAATTCCAGGAAAAATATTCGAAGCCCGTTTCACCAACATTTAGCATTATCTCAGCATCAATTCGCATTCGGAACAAAATTAAATTTCCTAATATAACACGAATTTAAAATCATTAAAATCAGGTGCTACAAAACAGTTTTAAAAATTTACCAGCCACAGCAGTTCAATTCACATTTCCAGCCATACTACAATCAGTTCAAGCTAATTTCATTATTCAATTTCGAGAAAACAAGAAACTGTTGAAAGAATATCGAGAAATTGACCTTTTGGGATCCGAATTCGGCAGAGACAGCCTTTTTCTTCTCCACTATGTGTCACATAGAATGGAACGACGCCGTTGCTACCCGCTTCTTTCCGGCCCCCGGAGCAGTTGTGAGCTTTCCCTCTATCAGTCCGTCGGCGATTGCCAGTCTTCCTTTTCAGAATTCTTTTTCCATGTTCTTTTTTTCTCCTTTATTTTGCTTCTCCTGAAAAGAAAAAAACACTGAGTTAGTCCCAACATTTTGTTGTAATTTCATTTTGGTACTACGTTTTTAACTAAGTTTACTATCAACCTCCACAGGTTAATAAATCGAATCTATATATCCATATCTATATATAAATATAAAATTGGGAATTGGCCAGCCAATGTGGCATCCCTATATGGCCAGCTTTCATATTTGTCTTTTTTCTGATTTTTTGAAATTTTTCTCTAATTTTAATACCTAAAAATCAATTACTACCTAAAACTAATAATGAAACATATGAGACTGATGGATGAGAAGATTTCAGTTATGGAATATAAAGAGAGAGCAATTAATTGTGGCAATTAACAATATAATACCAGTTGCCTTACCAGTTCGTATTTATTTATTATTTATTGTGCAAATAAAGAAAGCAATGAAGCATTGTATTAATGACGATGAAGAGTGATAGGAGAGCAGTGAAGAATCACAATATAAAAGGTAATCACTTTGCTGTTGACTTATATAAACCCCTTTACTATGCTGCCTCCAACAATCCGAAGCATATGCAAACTACGCCATCAAAGGTACTTATCTTTTTCTTTTTTCTTTTTTTTCCTTTTTTATCTAAATTATCGTTTACCTAATTTTTAGAAGCCTTAATGTCTCTAATGTTATAACATTCAACTTTTCCCCTTCTATAATTATTTATTTACTTCTTTTAATATTCATTTGTTAAGAGAAATAACTTTACGGAAGACTCTTCATCATCAAGATCTCAATTTCTGAATATCTTATGCGGAGAAAATAGAATTGAAGCTACAAAGGAGAGTATGTAAGACAATGTTAGATCCTTTAGCTTATCATTTTCAACAAATATTTCTAAGGATTGAAAATCTAACATCATTAGGTTCTGTGCTCCTGACCGTCGTTAAAAATCGATATCATTTTCTATCAATAATGTTTATTAAAAAATATATGTGATATTAAAAAAATATATTGCTTCAAATACACGGAGTTTGTGCTTCTCAAGCTGAAGGCAAAAATATTGACGGGCTCAAATATGACAACCACAAGATGGAAAGTCACGGCCAATTAGAATTTTTTCATAAATTATTCCATTTACGCAATGCAGAAGAAATTCAAAGGACCATTTAGGAGGAGAAATGATTAACATTGTATGCAAACATTTGCACTTGTATATGCGAATATTTTTAATGTATTTGTCGTGAAGATCAATTTTGATACCCGTTTGATATACTTTTTCTATGGCATGTTATGAATATTTGACTTGTATGTAAATTCAAACAAAGACTTGAATATATAATTTTTTGGGGTTTATTATGATGAATTTACTTGATACTTATTTAGTAGTATTAATTTGCCTATAGCATAGTATGGATTCTAGATTTGAATGATATATTCACAGAAACAGGAATCTTAATTAAAGATGATTTCATTTTAAAATATGGGAATTTAAACAGATAATATTTTTCTTTATTCTTTTTTTTTTTTTCCTTTGTTGTGTTTTTGTTATGATGGTGATTTGCGTGATGACATTTATAGAAACTGAATTTTGGCACTTTATGGACCCTGAAAGTTTATTTTATGTGTCTTACTGTTAGGCATTGTAATCAGTAAATGAGATAGTAGAAACTTATCCTTAATCAAACAGTCTTTCGATTTTATCAATACTAATACCGATATTATCTTGCTTCATCAACCTTTAGAAGGCCTCTGCCAAGACACAATAATATTACTGACTGAAAAAGAGCATATCACCACTTATTACATAGCTTTTTAAAAAAGATTTCATATAGTAATTTAAATGAATTATTACGTCAATAAGCTTCAATTTTTTTTTTTTTTAAGTTACTAATCGCACGCGAAGCGCGGACCATTACACTAGTTTGTCAATAAGTTTGAACTGTTATTGAGCTCATCGCTGCTCAAAATTAAGGTTTAGACAGGTTTTCAATTTTTCTTTTTTTAAATATCAAAACATAAAACGTCTGCTTTTGTTTTCGGAAATTTTAGATAACAATGTGCTGAAAGAATAGGAACCTAACCTAAGATATATTTTCACAAAAATTAATTAAGATGTTCGTTAAAAATATCTTCTTTAAATCAATTAATCTAAACACGCAATCTTTAATTCTAGATTTTTCTCTTAATACTATTTTACCAAAACTATTGGCCAATTAATATACTATCATCATTCATGTGTAAGTTACCTATCACCTATTTTTTGTACCTAAGTAAACATTAGAGTAAATAACTCAGAAATTTCAGTGGAAAAAAAAGAGGAAGTGGTTGATAATATTATTTGTAAAACGTTTAATATTTGTATTAGTCTACACAAAGTTGCAAGTATCTTAAACATCTTTCCGCTAGCTAGTTGATTGCATATTTACAACGTTTTCTTTTTTATTTAATATGTTTGTACCAGACTGGCAAACAAGTTTTTTTTTCCCTTTAAAAGACATTCCTTAAAAACATTTCTTGGCTCCAACAAAGAGTTTACTAGTTGATGGTGTAGTGGTATTAATTGGTGAAATAGAAATTATCATTGATACCTTTTTATTACTTAGTGATTACATATTTTAGCGAGATAAAGAGTTATTTTGGTTTCATATATTCCAAAGTGATGATCTAATATATTGTGCTCAATGCCGAATAATTGTTACTAACCAGAATACTTGGTATAAATAATCTATCTTGTTTATCTTTTTAATGATTAATTCTTCCTCAAAACACTAACACTTTCTGCAGAAAGGTCTATATATACCGACATGCATCAAATAGTCAAAAAGTTGTAACAAGAAGAAAAAGAAAGTATAAGACTCTTCTCACAGCCGAAAACAACATAGGTTTACAAGAATTTTGTCCGAAGTTACCAAATATTTATTTCATCATTAACATAAACAAAACAAGTTATCTTTTTTTACTGAGACTAAAGAGATTGTAACAATTTAGTAAGTTTTCATAGTTCAAATGGAGGAGAGACAGATACGAGACAAATATGAGCAAACAATCTTAGCATTTCTACAATGACAAGAAGTCAAAACAAGAGGGAAGTGGATAGCTTCCAATAATATCTTCAAAACCTTGAATTTCCAAGAAAATAACATCTAGGAAAACTTGGTTAAAAAGGAGGAAAAAGTTTTCCTCAACTTTCTCACCAAGTACACAATCCAATAAAAATACCAGGGCAGGTCTCTTACCCAGTTTCAATGAAATTAACAATGACAAGTTCCTTTCACTGGCCTTTAAATATAAGTGTAGTCGTGGAGACACTGATGTTGATACACTTGGCTTTCATTAGAAAAATTAATTCGAACCTTGGTTGTGGATTGTGTAGTACTATTCCTTTCGGTTCACAACTTTTGACTTTTACACACTTTTAAAGAAAATATTAATTTCTAAAACAAATATATTGATTAAATTACCTTTAATTAAATTTTGCATGTTGTTAATTTTGGCACATTGAACTATTAAATAAGGGCAAAAAATTTTAAAAATTAAAAACAATTAATTTTTAATTATATAAAATGATTTTTTTTTTTTAACCAAAATAAAAATGCCAAAAAGTCACTTTTGTGTACGGGAGGAAGTAATCTCTGTGACGAGAAAACAAAGCATCAAAATCTTTGGTGTTGTCATTGTAATTATTAGTTATTAAGTACTGGTAAGTACTTTTTAATCTTTTCCCCTCGTTGGATTGGAAATCATGATACTGTTATACTTTATATCAAATTAAAGACTTTCTGGTTTGAGTTCAAATTTGTTAGTCTCTTTCATGCTGGTTGGTTATCTCAACCAACGCGTTGCTTTTATATAATTTTAATTTTCTCACAATACAACATGGTGTTTTGAATTAAATCTAGAAATACTAGCATAATATACATGATTAATGCATCTTTGATTATTAATAGATGTGATCATGGTGGTTGATATATGAATTTGAACGTGGCCAAATTCACGATCAATTCATTACTTGAACTATTAACTACGGAATTTTTAAAATATGAATGCTTATAAACAGACATGTCAATTGCTGTGGGCATACAGGGATATGCACATTCGCTTCATTACCTTTTCATTTTAACTAAATAGAAGTAATAAAACTGTAAAAGTGTCATTTAAAGTGGAGTATTTATAACAAAATTTACATCCTCAGACCTCAAAATGGACGATACCTCTTTTCTGTTTAACTTTGAAGGGGTTACAAAAATTAACGAGGAAGTATATAAATCCTCCATTTTCATAACTCAATAGTGAAAAAATGACCTAAAACCTTTCTTCTTCTTTTTTGCTTATGTCCCAGTATCTTAACCCTATCTCTTTAATACCAAAAACACATTGTTTCTGACAAAAATAGATAATTAAAAAAAATGAGTTTGTCCCCAGTAAGAAAATGTACGATAAAAACATTTGATTGTGACTTTGTCGCGAGTTGCGACCAAGCGCACCCGAATTCTTTATCCGTCTAATCAGCAGATACGCGTTGCATTTATTTTGTGTCTTGCCGCGCTTCCACATAGTTTGGGTTGATTGTGATTCCTCATTTTCTGCTATCTGCACTTTCCTTGTACTCTTCTGAATTTACGCGGTAGGTAGTTAATCGTTGCTTCTTGTTTAATATAATAATACTACTAATTCCGGTTATTTTCTTGGATTTTTCTTCTTCAAATCTTGAAAACCACATTGATGTAATCTATTTTCCAAGTTGTAGCCTTGATTAATCAGAAAAAAGCAAAAATGTTTTATTCAAGAACACCCACCCACATTGTCTTCGTGTTATGCAGATGACGACATTGACTTAAAGAATTCTTCCAGTTTGAATAATATAATTCTGAAGAACTACGCGCGAGCGTGCACGCACACCACAGCACACCACATAGCACCCACAGTGTGTTTGTGTTAATGCATAAAAGAACCACACCATTCGTGTCTGACTCTTGTGATTAGCATATTAAATTAATTGGATATAACTGAAGCTTCGTGCACAGTTTCCTGCCAAATGGGGTCATTAGTTTTTATATAAGACATTTGTAATTGGCAGTTGAACGTTACCTGTTGTCCATATTGAGCAGGACTATTTCATCATTAGTTTTTGTATGTTCACTCCTCAATTCAACTTTGATGGTACAGAAAAGGAATATCAATCGGGATAGTGATGACGGCTCTGAGTTTCCAGCTCGAGAATCTAAGCGCCAACATCCTTGTACCCAGTATGTTGCTTAAAATTTCTGTCTTTCAGCTTTTTTTTGTGAATTTGGATTCCGTTGTTCTGAATCGCATTTTTCACAGGCTTTTTACAGGGTTAAGGAGTTATTTTTCTCCCAAAGAACTTGCACTAAGGCTAGAGCCCTCAATCCGAAAATGGGTATGATTCTATGCTCAAAGCAAGAAAACGTTATCTGTGTATTTGCTAAGTAAATACATTAAGTCTTTGTGGAGGTTCAAAGGGACGTCATTCGTTAAATTTTGCAACTTCTCAAGCCCCTTTTTGATTGGAAGATTTATTTGGTTAGTGAATCATCAGGTTAAAGCCTGGACTTCCTTGACAATATATATTCACATTTGTTGATAAAGATGCGTTTATATTTCTGTAAGTTTTGCCTGCATTTTGACAAGTACAAGGTTTTTTCAGTTTTATTGCTACCCTGAGTGTTCTTTACCTTTTCTTAATCCTTTGTACCTGCCATTGAATATCTGCACTATGTAATTCCTATTTTCACTGTTTATTTCTTTAACTTGTTGTTCTTCCCTTTTATCTGATTGTGTCTTGTTCTTCATTGGATGATTATTGTCGCTTCGTGTTATTATTGAGATGATTTATGTGCTTGTTCATTTATTAGACAATACCAGTACATGTATGTAATTCTGCCGGTATATGAGTGCCTGTGAAAATGTCCTTCACAAGGCAAAATCTTGAAATATTTCTGTTCAATTCCCAATTGGAGTAATTTTGTTTTATTTTATTTTTTACTTTGATTTGTCTTATGTTAAAGTTTCTGTATTTATCATCGTTATTTTTCTTAAATGGTGATAGGTGCGTGAAGAGATTGAGACAACACTTCAATCAACCCTGAGGTTAGTTCTTGCTTTTAACCAAATGGCTGTTGATGATCTCCGTGACTTTTCCTCTACCATGCTGATGTTTATGTTGTTAAACATGATTTGACATTATTTTCTTTGTTTGTTGCAGATCCTCACTTAATGAGGAGGAGACTACTCAAACCAGGGCTATTCATCTACATTTTGATGATATACTTCCTTCTACCCTTTTCACCGGCAGTAAAGTAGAAAATGTGGACAATAAGCCCATTAAAGTTGTCTTGTATGATACTATTTCCAACCAGAGAATAACATCTGGACCCATATCTTCAGTAAAAGTTAGTGTGGTTGTGCTTAATGGGGAATTTAATCCCAATGATCGAGGAGACTGGACTGAGGAAGAGTTCAACAGAAAAGTTGTTTGTGAAAGAGAAGGGAAACGTCCATTATTGACGGGAGATTTAATTATTCAGCTAATGGACGGTGTGGGACATCTGGGTGATATCAGCTTCACTGACAATTCAAGCTGGATAAAGAGCAGGACCTTCAGGTTGGGACTGAAATTGATTAACCATTCTGGTGAACTGAGGGTCAGAGAAGGAGTTAGCAAGCCCTTTACTGTGAAAGATCATCGTGGGGAGGGTAAGTTCATTTTCTGCATTACCTGCCCTATTCCTAGTACCTGTTGATAACTCAGCGGGAAAAGAAATCTTGGGTAGAAATTTGTTTAGGCTTTGCTATATTATCCACTTCTACTTGTCTCAAGCGGATTAGAATAACCGTTCCGTTGAGATATGATTGTAATATTGCTTTCCAGTCTTTGTGCCTGTTATTTGGGTGTCATATTTCGTACTAACATTATTTTATTTTCTTATTCCTTTGGTTTAGCTTACAAGAAGCATTACCCTCCCGCTTTGGGCGATGAAATATGGCGGTTGGAAAAGATTGCAAAAGATGGTGCATCTCACAAACGGTTGAGTCAGAAAGGAATATCCTGTGTGAAAGACTTCCTGCGGTTGTATGTCATGGATCCATCTCTATTACGCGAGGTAAGGTCATCCTTAATAACATTTAGAATCTTTTGTCTTTGGTCTCTAAGTCAACCTTTTGTATTAATAAAGTGTAGTTGTTTGTGAAGTCATGTAACCTTATTCTTGATAATTGTAGATGCTAGCTTGTGGGACGTCCACATGGGAGAAAATAACTGAACATGCGAACACTTGTGTGTTAGACAACAGTGAGTGGTACGTATACAATAATGGAGAAAGTATAATACTTCTGTTCAACTGTATCTATGAGCTTGTAGGAGCAATTCTCGACGGACAAAATTGCCAGTCCTTGGACAAACTAGATGCATTTCAGAAGGTCTGTATCCCACTTCGAAATTTATTTGGTTCTCTACAGTAAGAGTTCAGAAGCTGATAGTATTTTTTGTAACTGCCAGCGGATGGTGGAAGACTTTAAGCGTCGTGCTTACAAAAATTTGAATCATCTCATTCTCCTTGAGAATTCCTCTCTGATAGGCCAAGCAGTTCTAGCATCAAATCTGCAAATTGGCTTTTCTCATATTCCTATTTCAAGCCAGCAGATTATGAACTACCTAGTTGAACAAGGTACAAACTATCAAATCTTCTTTCTTCAGTCACAAACCTCTTATATTACCTTATACTTTCCATTTTCTATTTCTTTTTATTGTTTTTTTTTTTTTTT
>MCJB01001570.1:257667-277211 GCA_002018475.1 Nicotiana obtusifolia
GGGGGGGGGGTTAAGTGTCCGGGTTTGGCAGAAGTATGCTTTCAGATAAGCATATTCATGCTTCTGTTTGAGCATAAATAAGTTGTATCCCTGAAAACGTTGTCACTGTTTGGACTTTGGAGCCAATAATAAACTTCTTTCAATGTTTTAACCATCTAAAGAGTAAAGACTAAAATACCTGCATTAGCTTACCTGGCCTCTTAGCGGTTGTACAGTAAGTCCCGGGTCTTGAGACCCAGTGATGGAATGGTGTTGTTGTTCCTCTTTCTTGCCTGAGAAATGATGGCATGACTAAGAAAATGTTTTCTGCAGATCAAATGGAGTTACAGAGCAACTCTGACCATACCATAATTTCACCATCACTAGCCTACACAGCGCAACAACATAGTCCAACTGCAGTTTCCATGCCTGAAAGCTTTCATGGAATGCAAGCATTTAATTCGACCTTGGCGAGCAGTTTCCTGATCAGTGATTCCCGCTGCAGTATCTACCCTGGTGACTACGACTGGGGTTCCAGTGGTTCAATTGAGTCACTAGGGATGACCGATTTTCTACCTCCCAACAACAATTATCAGCTTGGAACACCAGCGTTGCCAGGGAATGGATTCTTCGCGAGTTCAAGCATTCAGCCAGTTTCTCCTGATTTAGGCTTTCACATTGCAAGACGTGGAAATCCCAGAGCAATATGGTGCACAATCCGTGCTGTCCTGAAATGGAAAACATTGGTTAAGCGAAAATGTGTGAAGACGGAAAGGCTTTTACATGTAGATATCTGAAGTTAGTTGGAGGTTTTGACCAGCAAACTTCACCTCCATGTCTCAGCCTATTCTTTGAACCTTTCGGTATCTTTCGATATGAATTGCGTATAGCATCTAGCATAAGTGAGTAAATTGTACATATAGTAAGGGTTTTGTCAGGATGAAGGTGCATGTAGGATAAATTTGCTTGCAGAAACAATAGCAAGCATTCACATGTTATGCTACCCCAAATGCCATCGTCCTTAGGGGAGTTTAGTGCTAAACTCTTTACCAAATAGTATTGTAGTAGACTTCTTGTGTGTTTCTGCATCAGATGTAATAACTGGTGCTTATTTGGGAAGTAATATGAGATTATAATAAATAGATGTTGTGTCAATTTTTGAATTATTTGCCTGTGAATATTTTCTTGTTCATTACTTCAGAAAATTATTCATAGATTTCTCTTAATAAAAGAATGAAGCTCATGAAAGACGAAAACAATGTATTTAACCTTGACAATTATATATTAAAGTGAGAATACATATGTCTTAAGCATATAGCAATCGATTGTAACGATAACTCTATATGTTGTGAACTTGTACTCCGCAAACATTGAATTATTTACAGATTTAAAATTAAATATAACTCCATTTGCTTATCTAAGAGAAGTGGTGGACAAATAACATTTGAGTTGGGGAGCCATATCCTAATAAATGAACAATTAGTTTAACTATGAGTTTAACATTAATAAGCATAACTATAAATAAACAAAAAAAGAAACAATTATCTTTTCCTCTAAAAGGTAGACGGAACAAAAATAACCCCTATCTGAATTACATCATGAACTTCAGCCGGAAAAAAAACCATCATGTAACCTTTCCCACTCTATTTGAAGGCAACCCGAAACCGTAAAGGTGACACATTACATCATGACCCGGGAACCGACAGCGACTTTATCGGATCCAGTGGCACTTTTCGTAAATTTCATAAACCTTCAAGCCCAATTCCAAAACTCACCCAAAAAATATCTTCTCCGTGTGGAAAATCTGAAATTCTCGAACGTTCCTTCTGGGATCACAAATCTTTTCTCCAGCCAGATATTTTCATCCTCCCTTCCCCCCTTAAAACACAAATCTTACAAATCATCTCTTCCACGTTACACATTACGTTTCTGCCTCCATCTTTTTCCTCTTCAATATCCTCCCCTTTTTCCCTCTTTAAATTCTCAAATTTTCGTTACCGTATTTACTAAGGATTTAACAGAACTTATAACTTGGATGTGTGTGCCCGTCAATTTAGGTACAACTTCTGTTTTGGCATCAATTTTTGGGAATTTGGCTCTGGGTTAGAAGAAAGCAAAACGGGTATGGATCGAGAAGGAGGATCCGCCGGATCTTGCTACTATTCAGTGCTTGGGATTCGTAAGGATGCCTCCTGCTCCGACATTCGCTCAGCTTATCGGAAACTAGCTCTGGTAAGCCGCTGAGTATTTTTTTTTTCCAATTAACTCGGAATTGAATAAAAAGTTAAACCTTTGTACAAATATGTAGTGAGTACTATGTGTAAGTGCATATGCGAGTATAGTACTAACATGCGTGTCATTTTTGGGTGAAGAAATGGCACCCGGATAGGTGGGCACAGAACCCATCGGTAGCGGCAGAAGCGAAACGCCGGTTTCAGAAAATCCAAGAGGCCTACTCAGGTTACTATTGATTCATTTATTTACAATGATATAAAAGTAGTGTCTTTTGATGGAATCCGTTGACGGACGTCTGTAGTTATTTAGCTTGTTGAAAAATAAAATGTCGTGTTCTCCGTTATTCGTGTTGGCAGTTCTCTCCGATGAAGACAAGAGGTCAATGTATGACGCCGGTTTCCTTGATCTACTTGAGGAAGACGAAGTACGTAATTTTCCTCCTCTTTCCCAAGTAATCATTAAGAAATTCCCAGATTTTTATCCTCACGTTTCTGATATTGCCACGATGAATTTTTACTAGTTCCGCAATTGCGACCTGGGTTGCTCCAATGGTCAGCACCTTCCGCCTACAACCCTGGGTTTGTAGGTTCGAGTCACCAAATGAGCAATAACTTCAACAAACAACAAAGGGGATCAAAGGGGGAGGGAAATCAAAAAGAAAAAAGTGAGTAATATTACAATCGGAAATTATAAAATCATGAGTTTATCTGCCGAGTCGTGTCAATTACTATTCAGTTTGAGGATTCCTATTCTGTTACTTTCTTTCAATTTTATGTAAGAGCAACAATTTTTTCTCTTTTAGTCGGTCTTTAGAAAAAGACATATTTCTGTGTGTGAAAACTATAAACTATAATTTTCTTTTTACTTAGTGATATAATTTGTTAGACCTCCATTTAATATAAAATAATATAGAAAACTACTCCCTCCGTCCCAGTTTATACGAAGGTGTTCGGTTTTGAGAGTTAAATGAATTATTCTTTGATTGTAATTTTTTTTGTATGCTTTTGAAATATTTAAAATTATAAACTATTATGACTTATAATATTTTGTATGTAATTATCAAATATTTAAATTTAATTTTGCAAAACTTAAAACTTCTATGTCTAAGTACAAGGTCAAAATTAAGAGGTACCGGAAAGTGACACGTAAATGGGAACTGAGGGACTAGTTTTTATTAGGAGAAAGAAAAAATAGAAAGTGACATATGGAACACCTCTACATTTTATGTAATTGTTAATGGTAAGAGCAAGTCTGATATCATATATTTAATCTATGTTTTGAAAGTCTTTTTAATTTTTACAATTTATGTTAAATATGTTTTTTTATTCTCAAAATCTAATGTTTAGTTAAATGCCGTTGCTAAATGGGATGGAAGGAGGAGAAGTCCAAATTAGTGTAAAATTGCGGGACAACGAATAAGCAAATCATTTTACATTATACCTTGTCATCCCTCCGTTTTCTTCATGTTACTTTAGGGTGATTATAAATTTACCCCCTAAGATTTTAGTGAAATTGAATGCAGGGAATGTGTGATTTCCTGCACGATTTGATGAACAGAATGGATCAAAATGTAGGGGCGGCGGTAAGAGATTAATTAGTTAGTCCTACATGCATTTTTTAAGTGTGTGATGCCTTTTGAAATATTGTATTTATTGTATTTTTTTTTTTCTTTTGAATTAATTGGAAAGGAGGAGAGTGTGGAGGATTTGCAGAGGACGTTCGTGGAAATGTTCGGTGGAGATTTAGCAAAGATGATGGGTGAGGGAAATCCAACGGTGAAGAAGAGGGCACGGGATTCAGGTTCCAACATAAGAGCTGCTCCAAAACGCAACACCACTAATGTCAATAACAATGGCACCTCTCATCGCTGTTAATTTTAATCGAACAGTAGGGAAGTGGTCCCTACCCAGCCCCTGGGTGAATTACCTGTACAAACCTTTTGCTGTTGATTTAGTGGGCTGAATTAGATGAAGGCTGTTGAGTTGCGTAAATAAAGCTTCTCTTTGCTTAAGTATCTTTTGTGGGTCCTTCGAACATTCAATTCAATTGTACAATTCAATTGTACTATGAATGAAATTAGTGTTTGATATCTGTTTTTTAATGTTTTCATGGTTTAAAATGCATAATTTATTTTTGTATTTAGTCATATGAATATTAGTATTTATTAGTCGTATTTATTTTAATAACTTATTAATAATTTTAAATTATGTTTGTTTTTATTATGGTTTATTAATAATATTTATTTTATGCGATTTTTATTTTTATTGTTGAATATTTTAATACAATGCTATAAATCATTTTATATTTATGTTATTTTATTAAAAAATACCTTATATAATTATGTTTTATTAGGATTAAAAAAATATTTAGAGCATAAATTTTATATGTTTGTGCGACGAAGGCTTTATGGAAAAATTGAAATTTAAAAATTGAATTTTTATTGGTTTGATTTGGCTTTTAGATTTAATAACTCAATATACATGATTTGGTTTGGTAATTAAAAAATCCGAACCAACCACTCATGTACACCCCTAATTTCCAGTTTCATCTTAAATATGATTAGTAACATCCGATTTGGATCACCAACTTTCTAATATTATTGAAACTTTTTTGCATATTCACTCAAAAGTTAAAAATCTGAATAAACGTTAGTAATACCCCGCTAAGAATTGAGATGCATTGCTTTGCATTGTCGAAGTGTGGAAACTTCTTATGAACCATTAGCTGCCAAAATTCATTAACTCCTTTAATCATTCTTTAATTGTTTCCGCTACCGTGCTTTGCTTTTTCGCTTAATGCAGGAAGATGATATATAGTGACAGAGAAGATATATAGGGCTGTCACTTAGCTTGGGCAATGACTGAGCGCGAATGGATGGTTCATCGGAGAAAGTAGCGGAATGAATCGGAAAAGAGCGGGTGTATAGAACCTATATATAGTAATTCTAAGGGAAGACGTGTAGCGTGGTAGGGAGGATGAAATGACACATAGCCCCACCATGGACCTTATAGTACAGCTACAGCATGAGCAATGGCTTGAAGGAATTGAATAGAAACAAAAAGGAGCTTCTAATAAGACACGCGGCATTCTTCCTCAAAGGTGAAAAAAGATAGCAGTATAGATAATGTTTTTTTTGGAGTTGATAATTCATTGGTGGTTGGAGAAAAGAAGAATTGAAATACATCGTTGGTCTCATAAATATGGCACAATATATTAGTTTGGCATCATATCTTTACGTGATATTCATTGAACATCTCATATCTTCGTTAACTTTTTGCGTATCACTTTTTTCTTATATTTATTTTATAGTGGATTGGTTTGCCACGTCAAAAAGATTAACATTTCATGTACTTTGATTCACTCGTAATTGTATAATTTGTGTTTAATAAGCACATTTTGACAACATAAGATATTTAATACATCTAACCTAAAATTGAGGTGTTAAAATAAAGCTTCCTGCCAAATATATCGTCGATGTATTTAGCAGAAAAATAGATGAAGAAGATAGAATTCACCAGCGATGCTCCAAGGTCACGGAAATGGTAAATCTAGTATTTTCCGTAGTTAAAAAAAGGGAAAAGCACTATTCCTTCTTGTTCTGTATATATTTGTCACTTTAATAAAATATCAACATCAGCAATAAACCCAGTATAATCTCACAATTAGGGTTTAGGAAGGGTAGATAATACGCAGACTTTACCCCTACAGTGAATGTAGAGAGATTGTTTCTAATAGACCATCAACCCGGAAAAAAATAAAAATAGCGTAATAACATTTTAATAAAGCATCCGTCTCAAAATATTTAGCACTTCAAAAAAGACATTAATATATTTTCTTTTTCACCCTTACTATTTCATGAATCTGAAAATCAATAATTTTCATTTAAAAAAGAAAGAATAGTAATTTAGTTAGATACCAGTCATACCACTTCTCTGTAGAGCCCCCCTAGAAAACGCCTAAGTCCTCGAGGTTTTGGTCTTTCTCGGTATGAAGTGTTCAATTTTGCGCTCCGAAACCATCATATGTCCTGACCACAAGGCCCACAACTAACAACATATCAAAGTGATGTGATCTTTCTTGGTTTGACGTGCTCAACTTTGTGCTCCGAAACCATATGTCCTGACCTCAAGGCCCACAACTAACAACATGTCAAAATGATACAACAACAACATATCCAACATTATCCCATACCATGGGGTCTGAAGAGAATAGTGTGTACAGATCTTATTCTTACCTTGTGAGTATACTTGTGAGTATAGAGAGGTTGTTTCCAATAGACCCTCGGTTTAGGAAAGCATAAGCACCACATTAATGAAAATATAAACAAGAAGGGACAGTACCAAAAAGCCATATAAAAGCAGAATAAAAACAACAAGACAGTAAGGTGATCAACAATGAAAGAAAACAATGGTTAGGCATAAAAACTTACTACCAACAAAAAGCGAGACTGCGTGTCAATACTACTGTTATGAACACTCTAGACTACCTACTCTACTACCCTAATCGTCGACCTCCATACCTTCCTATTAAGGATCATGTCCTCGGTCAGCTGAAGTTGTGCCATGTCTTGCCTAATCACCTCTCCCCACCTTTTTCTTGGCCTACCTCTGCCTCTCCGTATGCCCTCCAATCTCAATCTCTCACACCTCCTCTGTGACCTGAAAATTGCAACTCTGCAAGTTCCAGTCCCCACCATTCTTTCAAGTATATATTTCTTCACCATACAGATTCTTGGTGACAAAAATGTGACTAAATTGTATGCTGAGGCGAATACATAATTTAAATTTTACGTGTTTAGCCTTTAAGATTATTAGTATTGACCATATTGTACTTTTAAAGTTATAAATTCATATTAACTATTATTCAGGATTGAAAACATTGCCGGTTCATATGAACGAATGAACCCGACAACAATATACTGTATCCGCCTCTATTATCTATATGTACAAGCACGACATAGCATGTGGCACAGATAGAGCTAGAATAGAGGGGAATGTCCAATCCTTGTTTTATTTTCTGTGAATAATAGTTTATAAAAAATAACAATAATGGGAAATACGTAGTTATCAACAAAATTTTCCGAAAGTAAGCGTAAAGATCTGGGAATCACAGGTTACACAAATAAAATACGGAAAAAGTCCTCATATATCCCTCTACTATTAATATTTATTTCAAATTGTCCTTCGTAATACTATTGGATCAAAAGAATCTCTATTATTTTACTATTCAAATCAGTGTTTAAAAGGCGTGGGCGTAAGACGAGGCATTTTTGTTTACCTGTAAAACAGTACAATTGAATTGATACGTGGTTTCTAGATAAGTGAAATAATTTGATCCTGAAATAATGCAATAATTGAAGAAATGTACAATATTTAGCCTTGAAACATAGACGAAACGGCAGAGATAACAATTCCAGGAACAAAGTTTTCGGGCACAGCAATGATGAGATCAAAAAGCAAGAAAGTAAGGTTGTATTAAGCTTTGTACACAATGTATTATAAGTTTTCCCAGAAAATTCGTGTCCTCTACAATGATAAATGAGCTCACTATTTATAGATATGTCCAAGGGAGGAGGTCGTAGGATTGTGTCCTCCTTTAATGTCAATTATGAGGGTCATTGATGAAAACGTAACGGTAGACATAAATGCAGAATTCTCTGTAACGGACCATCGCTCTTAATGCTGCAGAATATTCCCTATTAAATGCTACCCGGAGCAGAGCATTTAACACATCTTTATGAACGTTATCCTTTCCGGTGACAAGTAGAATGGCTGCGTTTAGTCTCCTGTCTTGAGTTCCACGTGTCCTCTCTTTAGACGACCACGGGTCATATCATATTTCACCCTATACAGATAGTCTCCCTGCTTTCGGGTGACATAACTTTGTGTTACCGGAAAGTTGGTAGAAATACCTTTTTGGCGGGAATTACCATAACTCCCTTTGAAGGTTCCTGACAGTTGATTAGACGCACGTCTCTCCGCATTTAATTCCCCGAACACGCGTCATCCCATGATTCAACATAACTTTGCCGATTATCGAAGTAATCATGGCCATGAATTTAGCCGCCAAAATTTTACTTATACGCCACATTCTTTTCCTTTGCGTTTCATAATTTCTCGAACTCCTGATTTGCATCTTTATTTTCCATTCTTTCTCAAGTTCTCTTCAAACACAAAATGTTTTCCTTCTTCTTTTTCAATGGCTTCTTCCTCTAAGAGTACTGGTTCTACGAAGAACAAGAACAAAACTAAGGACTCTATTCCTCCAACAGTGGGTTCCATCATCCAAGAAAACTCAGTACCACAAAGGACCTTGAAGAGAAATTCTCTACTGCTAACCCTCGTACATGGGCTATTAGTAAGTATCCTTCTTCTATTCGTCCTTCCAGTTTTCCTGCTGTGAAGGAAGACCGTCGCTGCCATGATTTGGATATCATCGCTCCTGATCTATCGGAGTTAGTGACCCTTCCCAATGAAGGTTTTACATATTTTTACACGTATCCCTTTACTTTGGGTGTGTTTTCTTTGAGTGAAGAGCTTGATTCCGTGATTGCGGAGTTTTGCCTTCGCTACCAAGTGTGTTTGGCACAAATAAGTCCTTCAGTGTGGAGGACAGTCGCCTGTCTTCGATGCTTGTGCCAGGAAACTGGAGAGGAGCTAACCTTAGCTCATATGATGAATCTCTGTTCCCCCAAAATCTTCCGCGGGGGAAAGATAAACCTCTGCAAGCGTGGCGACCATGCTTTGCTGTCTAGCGTGGATGATGACAACGACTGTAGGTGGATGGAATGGTTTGTTGTATTTGCCACTAATGACATCATTCCGACAGCGGCTTCATCCTTTCCGGCCGCGTAGAAACACACTCGTAAGTTCTTTGTTTTGTTTTTCTTTTTACTAAACATTCCTTTGTGGTCGTATCAACTCATCACCCTTCGCATGTTTCAGCAACTCGATGGATCCACCGATGGTGGAAGGTTTGGACCTGTGGGTTCAGAAGATCTTGGATGTCACAACGCCTAAAACTCATTTGTGGAAAGAACTGGCTCTTAAATACGGGTGGAAGACCAAAAATCATGGTAATTTTTATTTACCTTGCTTCCATTTTTTGTATATGAACCACTTGGTTGAACCCTTCTGACTTGTTGATGGAATTAGGTCTACCCGCGGGCTCTGTTGTTGTCCTTAAGGAGGACGTTTTGGCTGGTCCTGCTGATGCAGCGAGGCTATTTCAGGAAGCACTTACTCGAACAAGTATCTCCGGGCCTATTTCGGGTGCAAACACTTCTTTACGGAGTCCCCGGCCGGAAGATAAGCAAACAAAGAGAAGACATTCCTCCGCGACCGGGGAAAAGAATAAGAAGGCAATGACTGATGCCCCCGAGTCATCTCCGGTGGTGATGACGATTGGTCCTCCTTCCGGGCCGGCCATAGACACCGTGATGATTGATAATGGCGAAGAAGCTAGTAATGAGGGATCCTCTCTTCATAGAAGGCAACGATCCTCATCATCTCAACAGGATGCTCGACCTGTTGAGATAGTTACACCACCTGAAGACGATGTCTCGGCACTTTGGGGAGAATCTGATTTGGTAGAAAATGCCAACTCCCAATTTCGTGCCCCCATTGCTGTAACCGGTGCTGCGGAACTGAGTACCGGGTCCTTGCCGTCTTTGGTTAGCGAGCATCCAATAGCCATCACTGCATTTGATGCAGCTGCTTCTCATTCTTCAACTCCATTAGCTTCATCTCCACCTTCACCAACACTAACAACTGCTACATCACTTCCATCTTCATCCACTCTTCCACCAGCAGTTGCTACATCACCTCCATCGGCCGCACCTAACCATGAAGAAGGTGTTCTCTTCCACAGTCCCCAGTTCATGGGAATTTGGGGCAAAATTAAGATGCCCCTTCTGAAGATCCACAAAGGAGGAGGAACTTTACTCTTTCGATCTCTACCGGATGCAACTTACTATCCCGTCTGGTGGAGCTTGCTAATTATTTGAAGCCTTTGGCTTCAGAAAAATACTGGGAAAAGATTCAAGCACTCTCGGGAGAGTGCTTGTTGAACAATGCCATGCACAACGCTGTAGCGGTACGTCCTTTTTTTCCTTCATTACTTCTTCTACTTTTATATGAATGTATTCTAAGTTTTACTTCTTCTTGTCTTGTTGGCCATTTTTCTTGATTCTAAGGTCCTTCAAAGGTTGATTCATGAAAAGGAAAAACTTACTTCTGAATGGAATCAGCTTTTGGTGGAACGAGATCAAACTGTTCTTCGCCTCTCGGAACTAGAAAAGAAAGCTACTGAGGCCGTTGTTTTGGAGGCTCGTTTGCAGCAAAGCGAGCAAGAAGTGGTAACCCTTAGCCAAGAAATTGGGCCGCTGAGGGTTAGATTTGATGAAGCAAGGCCAAATGGGCTGAAGTCCAGGACGCTGTTCTTGCTGCAACCGAGCGCGAGGCTGCTGCTGCCGAAAAAGTAACCAAATTAGAAGTAGCCTTGAACTCCAAAATCGAAGAGCTTGTTGCTGTGGGGGCGAAACACGCCCAGCGAGAAGAGAAGTACAGGAAAACTATCGAGCATAACAGGTTCTTTAGTTTAACTGTTCGCGACTTTGACGTCAGCCTCAAGTTTTCTAGGTCCGCTCGGGAAAGCCTTTCTGTTGAGGTTTCCCAACCCAAAGAAGAACTTAAGCGCCAAGCGGCTTCCCTCGTTTGAAAAAACTTATGCCATGTACAGAATGAGGAGAAAAACCTTGGAAGAGGCCAAAGCTGGTATCATTGATTTTGAAGTCGAAATTGCTAAGGCCCGAGAGCTTGAGTTAGCTACTAAAAATAGACTCTCGGCGCAGTCTGATGCTCCTAGTTCTTCTAGTTCCGGTTCTGAATTTTTGGGAACCGAAGAGGGATCGGAAGGCGATGATGCTGAAGACCAAACTAGGGAAATGTCAAGCCATCGGTGGACCCACCTTTGAAGTACTTGTTTAACTTTCAAATGATAAAGTTAGCTCATCGTTCAGACAAGAAACAAGATAAAAAGTGAAAGGATTGCATTTTATTCCTTCTATTTTCAAAAAGTACATAAGCATTTTGCTATGTAGAAAAGAAATTGCCATTACCTGTGGCTATCTTGTACAACTTGTTTCTGCGGGGCTGGCTGTGTAGTCCCCGGTCCCGATGATGCATTTAGTTTTCGGATTTTTGTTCCCCGGTTGACGTGGCAGTCATTGTTGCTGTATCCTAATATCATTCTCCCCCAGTGTTTGAATGCAAAGAGTGCGAATTGGAACACTGGAAGTCTTGTATCTTCGAAGATTCCACTAATAAATTGCTAGATAATCCTCAACTTGGTAACACAACTTTACTTTCCCTCAGGAATTTATGCTATCGACCGAAGGAATATCTAACAGCCCTCTAGTGGTTTGTGCTCGTCAACGGTTGGGTAACCTTTGTTCAGTAGCAAACTTAACTTCCCTGTGGGAATTTTCTGTAAAATCATAGATTATTTAACCGTCCTCGAGTGGAAGCTTGTTTGTTTGACTTGCTATCAAAGGTACTATTGTCGTTGTCTTCGTAGTATGCTTTCTATTACTGCCTCATTAAAAACCTGCCAGAAAAATCCAATTGGGACAAAAACTGAACGAAGAAAAAAAGAGTGCAGCACATACTTTTCGCTTGAGTAATGTTCATCAGCAATAATATCTTTTGAGGTGCGCCACGTTCTAGTTTCTAGGCAACTTGTCTCCAATCTGGTCCTCTAACTCGTATGAACCTTTCCCAGTGATAGCTGAAATCCAATAGGGACCTTCCCACGTTGGATCTAGCTTCCCCGTGTTGAGCTCCCGGGTATTTTGGGTTACTTTCCTCAAAACCAAGTCTCCTACTTTTGAAATAACGGAAGTTGGCTCTTCGATTATAATATTGCTCCATTCTATGCTTTTGAGCTACCATTCTTACATGCGCCAAGTCCCTGCATTCCTAGAGCAGTTCCAAGTTGATTAACATTGCCTTATTGTTCGACTTCTCATCTGCCCAAAAATATCTCAAAGTAGGTTCATCTACTTCTACCGGGATTAGGGCTTCAACACCGTACACAAGGGAAAAAAGAGTTTCTCATGTACCTGATTTGGTCGTTGTTCGGTAGGCTCATCGAACTCCGGGCAATTCTTCGGGCCATTTTCCTTTTGCCGCTTCCAACCTTTTCTTGAGGTTTTGAATAATCACTTTGTTAGTTGACTCCACTTGATCGTTTGTGCTCGGATGATAAGGGGAATATGTGATCCTCTTTATCTTCAAATCTTTGAGGAACTTTATAACTTTTGCACCGATAAATTGTGGGCCATTGTCGCATGCTATTTCTTTTGGTATTCCGAATTTGCAAATTATATTTTCCCATAGCAAATCGATCACTTCGCGTTCTCCGATCTTCTGATAAGGACCAGCCTCCACCCATTTAGAAAAATGGTCAGTCAAAATTAAAAGAAACCTTACTTTTTGGGGAGCCGGTGGCAGCAGTCCTACGATGTCCATCTCCCATTTCATGAACAGCCATGGGGACAGAACCGAATGTAAGGGTTCTGTCAGTTGATGAACTAGTGGTGCGTAGTGTTGGCACTTATCATATTTTCGTACGAAAGTCTTTGGCGTCTTGTTCCATGCGAGGCCAGTAATATCCTGCTCGTACCAACTTTAGCACCAAAGAATCTGCGACCGAGTGATTGCCGCATATCCCTTCGTGGACTTCTCTCATGACATAATTATCTTCTGATGCTCCTAAGCACCGGGCCAGCTGGCCTTGGAAGGATTTTCTATACAATTGGCCTCTGATGAAACTATATCGTGCAGCTTTGGCGCGTAATGCCCATGATGCTTTGCGTCTTCAGGCAACTTCTCGTGCTCGAGATAGTTGATTATTTCATTTCTCCAGTCCCAGACCAAACTAGTCCAATTTACCTCATAGTAACCATCCGTATCCAGGATCGAGCTCATCAGTTGTACTACCGTCTCAGATTCCAATCCCTTTATTTCCGTCGATGATCCTAAGTTTGCGAATGCATCCATTTCGGCATTATCCTCCCTCGGGATGTGAGTGATTGACCACTCCCTGAATCGCGCCAAAAAAGCCTGGACCTTTACTATGTATTGTTGCATACGTTCTTCTTTAGTATCAAAGATCTCGTAGACCTGATTTACCACCAGCTGCGAGTCACATTTAATTTTAATAACCTCGGAATCAAGTCCCCAGGCCAATTCGAGCCCTGCAATCAAAGCTTCATACTCTACTTCATTGTTAGTTAAAGGGATCGTTCTGATGGCTTGCCTTAGGGTTTCCCCCGAAGGCGTGATTAAGACTATTCCGAGTCCAGACCCCTTTACGTTGGAAGATCTGTCCGTAAAAAAGGTCCAGACCCCCGATGTCGATTCCGACACCATTACTGCCTCCTTGGTTTGCAGAGGCAGTAGTCCCGGACTGAAATTGGCCACGAAGTCAGCCAAGACTTGTGACTTAATTGCAGTCCTTGGTTTATATCCTATGTCGAACTCACTCATTTCGACGGCCCATTTGGCCAATCTGCCCAAGAGCTCGGGTTAATGTTTCGCAAAGGAAAAGTAGTCACCACGGCTATCGGATGACATTGGAAGTAGGGCCTCATCTTCCGAGCAGCGACTACGAGAGCTAAGGCCAGTTTTTCCAAATGTGGGTAGCGAGTTTCTGCTCTCGTTAAAACTTTGCTAACATAATAAATGGGAAATTGCGTACCTTCGTCCTCCCGGACTAAAATCGCACTTATCGCAACTTCTGAAACTGCAAGGTAAACTAGTAGTGTTTCACCTTCTTTTGGTTTTGAGAGCAATGGAGAGATCAATAAGTACTTCTTCATATCCCTTAGAGCCTGCTTGCACTCCGGTGTCCGTTCAAAATTATTCTTCTTTTTGAGCAGTGTGAAGAGGCAATGACATTTTTCCGATGACCGGGAAATGAACCTGCTCAAAGCTATTAATCTTCCTGTGAGCCTTTGGACTTCACCTCTTGGGTCAAACTGATTTTAAACAAGCAGGTTATCTTTTCTTTGACAAATTTATTCCTGGTCTCGACTATAGGGCATTTCTTCTGCCTTACCAGAAGTGTGTTGGGATCTAAACTTAGCTTGTGTACGGCTATTTCTGTCGGGATACCTCTCATATCCTCATGCGACCATGCAAAATAATCAGCATTAAATTTAAGGAATTCAACAAAACCAGACCTGAGCTTGGGGTGCACTCCTGTCCCCAAATAGAATTTTCTCTCTAGGAACTACTCGAACAATGCAACTTGCTCCAGTTCCTCCGCCGCGGACTTCATTCCGTCCGTCTCTTTTGGAACTTGAAAATATCTTGGAACCTGATATTGCTCTGACGACTCTGTTTCGGGGCTAACTCCTTCTAGCTCAGGAGTAGGTGCCGGTTCCTGTAATTGCCATGCCATGTGTTCCTTCCTTTTGCTACTGGAAACTGAGATTGCATTCATCTCCCTCGCAGCCGGTTGATCACCTCTTATCTGCTTGATTCCTTCAGGCGTTGGAAACTTCAGCAATTGGTGATATGTCGAAGGTACAACTTTCATCTCGTGTAACCATGGTCTTCCCAAGATGAAGTTATATCCCATATCACCATCTACTACTTCGAAGAGAGTAATTTTCTTTACTCCTTCAGCGTTCGTGAGTAGCAAGATCTCTCCCCGGGGTCGTCACGCTCGCAAGGTTGAATCCAGCAAGGAGCTTTGTTGCCGTAATAATGCTTCTGGTGAGTATAGTTTGTTCCAATACTCTCCATTGCATGATATTGGCCGAACTCCCTGGATCTACTAGAACACGTTTAATCTTAAAATCTAACACATTTAAAGAGATTACCAATGCGTCATTGTGTGGTAATAGCACTCAGTCTGCATCCTCCTCCGTGAAAGTGATATCGTCTTCCTCGAGTCTTTTAATATGCGTTATCGATACTTTCATCTTCTTCGCTACCGAAAAGGTGACCCCGTTAATCTCATTCCCCCGAAGATCATATTGATCGTTTGGCGTGGGGGTTCTTCTCCTGCTTTCGGAAGTTCTGCGTTGTCTCTGTTATGACCATAATTGTTCTTAGCTCGATCACTCAAGAATTCTTTGAGATGACCATTCTTCAATAGTGTTGCCACCTCCTCTCGAAGGTGTCGGCAGTCCCTTGTCCAGTGATCGTTCGTCCCATGATACTCGCACCATAAGTTGGGATCTCTTTGGCTAAAATTGGATCTCATAGGTCTTGGGAATCGCGCCTCTTTAATATTTCTCATGGCTGACACCAGTTACACTATGCTGACGTTAAAGTTGTATTCCGATAACTTGGGGTAAGAAGCATACCGTGACCCCGACGTCTCTTTATCCTGGAGTGATTTGTTGTTTCGACCACGATCGGTTCCTCTGTAAACGGTGAACTTGTTTGCTTCCCGGAAGTTCCTGCCACGGCCTTCGGTCCGCTTGTAAGGTAAAAACCATCCCCTCGAAGTCCGTTTGTCCGTGTCATAGTCATCCTTTGATTTTTCTCTGCTCTACTCTCGTCCTTTGGCTGATGATGTAGAACTGACCTGGCCATCCTCGATCCTTTATCTTTGACTCGTAACGATTATGAATATCCGCCCAAGTTGTTGCTTGAAACTCAAGCAGGCTCTCCTTCAGCTTCTGTGAAACGTATGAGCTTCTCGGGTTTAATCCTTTGGTGAATGCTTCAGCTGCCCATTCATCGGGGACAACCGGGAGCAATATTTTTTCTTTATGGAATCGGGTAACGAACTCTCGTAATAATTCGGATTCTCCCTGTGCGATCTAAATATGTCGGCCTTTTGGGATTGTACTTTTCTGGCCCCGGCATGAGCCCTGATGAAAGAATCCGCGAGCATCTCAAAGGAATCTATGGAATGCTCGGGTAATAATGAATACCACGTTAGGGCTCCCCTCGTGTGAGTTTCTCTAAATTTCTTTAGCAGCACAGATTTAACTTTGTGAGGAGCTAGATAATTTCCTTTTACCGTCATTGTGTAGGTGGTAATATGCTCTTGTGGGTCTGAAGTTCGGTCATACTTTGGAATTTCAGGCATCTTAAACCGCTTCGGGATTAGTTCTGGTGCCCCACTCTATTTGTACGGTAATTGAATATACTTCTTCGAGTCTGGGCCTTTCAATACTGGTGGCGCGCTGGGGATTTGGTCCATGCGAGCGTTTACTTCTCTCATGAACCGTAAAAGTTCATTCTTGAACGGGTCATTTTCGTTGTTGAGACCGGATCTGCTCCCCCTAGCCCCGTTGGAGCCAACTTCACCCTTAAGACTGTTGTTGTTGGCTCTCTGCGTTGTTTGATTTGCGGGGACAACGAGAGGAATTGGATCGCGTTTGTTTGCATTATTCGAAGCCCCGTATAGTGCCTGCTTCAATTATGTCATAACCTAATCCTGCCGCATGAGATGGCCTAGAATGATTGCCTGTTCACCGCATCCACGACATACTCCTCGTCAACATTATCTGGAGTTGTCTCTTGAACCTGTCGAGGGTTCTGACTGTCATGCACATGCGTGGCGTCATTTCCCTCATTACGGGTGTCACTAATTGAATCCTCAAAATAAGGCCGATTCCCTCAAATTTCTAGGTTGTACGTGTTGTTAACGGTGTTATCTGCTATTTTTTGTGATTTTTTCTAAGACAAAAATAATCAAATCGAGTTAGTAAACAAAACAAGGATCAATTTAATTGCATGACTGTCTAGGCCCCATGGTGGGCGCCAAACTAGTTACCCGTAAAACGATATAGTTGAATTTATACGTGGTTTCTAGACAAGTGAACTAATTTGATCCTGAATAATGCAATAACTGAATAAATGTACAATACTTAGCCTTGAACATAGACGAAACAGCAGAGATAATAATTCCGGGAACAAAGTTTCCGGGCACAACAATGATGAGATCAAAAAGTAAGATTGTATTAAGCTTTGTACACAATGTATTATAAGTTTTCCCAGAAAATTCGTGTCCTCTACAATGATACCTGAGCTCACTATTTATAGGTATGTCTAGGGGAGGAGGTCCTAGGATCGTGTCCTCCTTTAATGTCAATTATGAGGGTGATTAGACGTAACGGTAGACATAAATGCCGAATTCTCTGTAACGGACTGTCGCTCTTAATGCTGCAGAATATTTCCTATTAAATGCTACCGGGCGCAGAGCATTTAACACATCTTTATGAACGTTATCATCTCCGGTGACAAGGGGAATGCCTGCGTTCGGTCTTCGGTCATTCCTATCTTAGGTTCCACGTGTCTTCCCTTTAGACAACCACGTGTCATATCATATTTCACCCTATACAGTTTTACATATGCCTCAGCGAGGTGTAAGCCCTGAGGCACGGGGCATAAGACCCATAAGTATTTAATTTTTAATATTTTATAAAATAATATAATAACAGTAAATATTTATAAATACGTAAAATTGCATAAAAATTGAAGAAAACTATAAATATGTGATATATATATATGATATATATATATATATATGTATGTATATATATAAATATATATGATATATATATATATATATGTATGTATGTATGTATGTGCGCGCGCGCGCGCGCTTCATCCCCACAAAAAACTAACCAAAATAATCTATTATACGCTACTTACAAACACAAGTAACTTGAGTCTAAAAGAATAAAGTTTTCTACATGGAAGAACAAAAAGGATGACTAACCTGCAATATGAACTTTGAACTTACTGCTACGAAGGAGAATGGAGTTCTCTTTATATTTGTAAAAAAGAAATTCAATATTCGTTGCTTTTGGGAGATATTAACAGACTAGCGAACAAGATAAAGAATTGGGAAAGACCATGAATTAGGGCTTCAATCAATTAAAAAGGTCTTGACTTTTAAATTTAATACACTTGAGTTCCTTTTTAAATCTTCTAAGTAATTACCAAGCATAATTTTGAGAATTTAAGTATTATATGAAGCACTTATTTAATAAAAATTATTTTTATTTGAAAAAGTCTCTGGGGCTTACGCACCACTAAAAAACGCGCCTCAAACATCATGGCGTACGTCACGAATTGCTACGCGTACGCCTCTTGAGACTTTCGCCTCACACCATCGCCTTGGGGCGTTTTTGGTGCACCTCGCCTCAAAAACACCTTTTAAAATACTGATTCAAACATATATACTCATTCTTTGATGGACTGGACACGTGGCACGCATACAAGGCTCTTGATCCATCTGGTCTTAAATTAGACTCGACCCGCCCCGTTACCCCAAGACCCAGAACCGAGAGCCTAACTCTTCTCTTCTTTCACCATATCCCCTCCATTCCATTCTTCTTCCACACCACCCCCCTTCACCCAACCGCCGCCACCACACTAGGAGCCCCTATCAGTTGTGGTTGCAACCTCAATCCGGGATTGGAGACCTTTCTTTCTGAATTTTACAAGTTCATTGTCACTTTCACTCTTTGTCGGGTCAACAAGTAGACTTATATATCAGTCCAAGCTCTACCGAACAGCTTCAAAGCAATTAAGTTATCAGTCAAATTGAATAAAATTTGTGTTCTTAACCTTTCAAATAATTTAAGAGTAAAATAATATGTCCACGTTATACAATGTATTGGGAAATATAAACTAGTAACTGGATTGGAGAAACCAGTGTGATGGAATCTACCATTATATTAAATTTAAGATTTTTAAAGTAAATAACTAATTGTTGTCATAAGTAAATTCTTCATCTGAATTCACAGTATTTATGTCTCACGACTATAGAGTATTTCAAGCGATTAAGAGAATCCAAAGTTTCAATGTAATTGCCTAATGGAGGTGGATGAATAAAAGACAAAGACGGTGAAAGAACGTTTTCTATGGTGGTCTAATGGAAATGGAGGAATTAGTGAATGTTGAAGGAGGAGCTCCTAGTGTGGCGGCACCTTTTGGAGTTAGGGTTAGTTTATGGGTCAAATGATTATGGGTGTGTTTGGTATAACGGAAAATATTTTCTTAAAAAACAAGTAGTAATCTTACTTATTTTTTGGTGTTTGGTACGTAAATTAAGAAAAATAACTTCTCAAAAGTATTCATAAGTAATTTAGATATAATAAACATGAAGCCGTAAAACATAAAACAGAAAACAGAAAATTGAAAATATAAAAAAGAAAAGTTAAAAAAGTATTTTTGTTGGGGGTGCAGGGTGGGAGGAGGTGTATGGGTGGTGCAGAAAAACGAAAAAATAAAAAATAAAAAAAAATTATTTTTTTTCGGGGGTGGGGTGGGGGTGTGACAGGGTTTGGGTGG
>MCJB01001570.1:277242-342972 GCA_002018475.1 Nicotiana obtusifolia
GTGGGTGGGTGGGTAGCACTGAAAAAATAAAAAAAATAAAGAATTGAAGTTGAAGGGTGTTGGAGTTAGATGTGAGGGTAGGTGAAGTTTTTGGGAAATATTTTCCGAACTTTTTTTTAGGGAAGTCATTTTCCTCCAATTTGAAGAAAATGAGATATTTAGAAAAATCTTTTCCAAACTATTTTGTGCAACCAAACAGTGAAAATTGAGAAAATATTTTTCGAAAAATATTTTCCGCGTACCAAACACACCTTATGTTTTCTTGGTTATGGGTTCTAGGTCTTGGCTAATTGGGTGGGTCGAGACTAATTTAAAATTAGATGGACCAAGTGCTTTGAATGTATGCCACGTGTACAATCAGCCAAAGAAGAAATATATGTGTCTGAATAGTGGCAAGGATTTTTTTGATTTTATAATATAACGAGGAGTAATTTTAAACTATTTTTAGTACTAGAAAGTTATATCAGGACCTTTTCCGTATAAAATATCTAACTAGCTAAGGGAAGAAATTCCTGTTGTGGGGCGGGCTTGCGAAGGAGGTGAGCGAATGCCATTTAATGCGAATAGCTCCTTCCTTTTTCTTTCTTTTTTATTCTTTACTTTTGCTAAATTTAGCCAAGTTGTAAACTTCTCACGTGATCAATGACGTCTCCGCCTCTCATGTTCTTTTAACTTCTTTCTATACAGCGAATAATAAATTTAGAAGCACCAAACTGATTGATTCAGCAAATAGATTAAGATTTAACTCGTTCAGAAAATACTTAAATGGTAAAAATTTACCTGTATATACCATCCAATGTATATATATGTGCATTAAATCTAGTGATTAATTTAAATTTAACTCACTTATGCCATCTAAATTTAATTTAATGGATTGGGTGAGTGATGTAAACAAAGACAGGTTCATATTGGATTTAAATGTATTTGAAATGAGCTATGCGATTGTGACTTAACGTAATGAATCTAGTGATTATCAACTTGGCGTTGAAAGCCTGAACTAAGAGTACTGATTAAATAACTTTCGGCAAGCTAAAAAAAGCAAAAATAAGAATAAAAATGGATAAAGAGAAAATTTCGGTCCCACTCAACAACTGCTAGGGTAGGTACATTACTCCAGGCTTATTCGTAAGTCTGATCAACACTTTTAGTTGAACGCTTTTTTTTAAATAAACTTATTCAACTCAACTTATTCGTTTAAGCTCTTGAATTTATCTAACATGATATAGAGACAGATTTTGAATTTTTAGAATATGAGTATACCACTAAAAAAATGCGACAAGAGAAAATGTTTAGTCTGAACATTTTTCGTTTTTATGTAAAAAATAAATCTCCCCAAATAGGTCGCGCACCGAATTCTGTTGGTCAGTAGAGGCATGGTTATTCCTTGTTAATTCAAATTATTTCATTTGAAGAAGTATTTTAATACCTTGGATTATATGATACAGTGGATATACCTTGAAAAGCGAACTTTTTCCTCAATATTAAATAGGGCGTGGTCCATAATGGACTAATCGTTACTAGAAGGTGCTCTTTTGATTTGAAAACACAGAAAAAGTATTAAAACCTGTTTGGTTCGGTTTCTTAATGCCTAAAAGGGCAATGGTTGATAACCAAACTGTATATAGTATTTATTTTTTCTAGATGAATATATATATATATATATACACACAGTCGCCTATTTTGGTTTAAAGATCAGATGAGCGGTTATTTTGGTAAATTCTTCTTAAACTTTTATCTACGTTGGATTGCTTAATTTCATGGATCTTTAGCAGGCCATATTTACTATTTACTTTTTTAATTATATACATTTATATACATTAATTATATACGATTATACATATATAATATATAAATTATATATATATATATATATTATACGTTCACCGGCTATTTTAGTTTAAGCGGTTGGGTGAATAGTTATTTCGGTTAATTTTTCTACTTTTTCGGGAGATTTATAGCCGTACCCTATATTTGTGCCACCTTTTAACCTGTACTCTATTTTTAAAAATTATTGATTTGGTAGTCAGCTGACCAAAAATTCGTAATAATATGATAATTGTACCCCCTGACAAAGGATATAAAAGCTGCATCACGCATTAATCACGTGATCTGCAACCTCATACGTGAAAAAAGATCTCCTCCATCACTCGTCCCTCCTCAAAAGATCTCCTTCCACCCTGGTCGAAGATCTCCTCTCCTATCAGCAGCTTTATAAAAATAAAAAAACTTGAACCAGATTCATATTCCGAATTCAAAATTACAAAATACATTGTAAGTATTGCAATTCATCGTCAATATTCGAATTAGTTTGTGAAACTGATTGATCTTCATGATATATATTTTTGCAATTATTTTCGTAATTCATCATGCTTTTTAAGTTTTAAACTTAAAAAATAAAATTTGAATTCAATTAACGCCTATAGATATTTTCACTTATGCTCATTTAATCACACTTGCATGAAGTTATTTGACGGATATAGCATGAAGTTTTCACTTATAGATCTTCAAAAAGTTTCAAAACTTCAAATTTAATGAATGAAAGATAGAGAATAAAGTTGTTTCATGTTGAAGTCTGAAGTCTTAATCAAATACAATTTAAAACTTCATGCTAATGTAGCATGAAGTTGTTTCACGTTGAAGCTAAAACTTCATGCTAATGGATGCTGAAATTATTTAGTTCATTTGATAAAACTTCATACCAACACTTGCTGAAGTTTTGTCAAGCAGTCTACAGTATGCTAAAGTTTTTTAGTTCATTTGCTAAAACTTCAGACTGAACGCGCTTAAGTTTTTGTCCTGCCATACGTAATTTTCTAAAGAATTTTTGCTAGTGCATGCTGAAGTTATTTAGTTCATTTGCTAAAACTTCATACTAAAACATGCTAAAGTTTTGTCCATCAGTCTACAGTTTTTTCATGAGTTTTATCCGAAACTTCAATCTAAACAAGCTGAAGATTTTTAGTTCATTTGCTAAAACTTCAGGATAAACCTGCTTAAGTTTTTGTCCTGCAGTATGTAATTTTCTAATAAATTTTTGCTAATGCATGCTGAAATTATTTAATTAGTTTGCTAAAACGTCATACCAAAACATGCTGAAGTTTTGTAACGCAGCCTGCAGTTTTGTCATGAGTTTTATCCAAAACTTCAGTCTAAGCAAGCTGAAGTTTTTTAGTTCATTTGCTAAAACTTCAGATTAAAAATGCTTAAGTTTTTGTCCAGTATGTAATTTTCTAATGAATTTTTTCTAAATTTCATACTTATACATGCTAAATTTTTTTGTTCATTTCCCTATCATTTCATACTAAACATGCTGAAGCTTCCATTCTGCAGGATGAATTCGATTTGCCTTGTTATTATTTTCAGTGGGAGGTGGAGTTTTGATTACAACTACTTGGATCATGACACAAAACTTGTTCTGGTTAAGAAACAAGTATCATTCAATACTTTCCTGAAGAAAATTAGTGAAGTGACAGATTTGATTCAACCAAATATTCACTAAAAATATGATTTGATATCAAACTAAATACAAGCAAATGGATGCTTGTAACTTCAGATAAAGAACTCAGAACCTGTATATATTTGCTAACAACTGATTCAGCCTTCAAGAATTGTCATTTTGTCGTCGAAAAAATACAACTACTTTCTGACAGTATAGCTGCTTTAGAATCTGCAACATTCAAACCATCTCTTGCATATACAATCTCTTGCATATACATTCAAACCATCTCTTGCATATACATTCAAACCATCTCTTCCAAACTTTTCAGGGTGATAAAATTTCATAACAACCATGAATGCTCGGTTGATGCAAGAAAATTATATCAGAAGCATGCTACATCAAATTTTATAAGTGAGCAAATTTTAGAACATGTTCAGGATAAAAGGATTGAGGTTACACCAGCCTTTGTAGAAAGTGGAATTAAATAATATTAGAATTGACATTGGATATCACAAGTTGTGGCACGCTATTCAAAAAACTATTGCTTGTATAAGAGGAACACCTGAAGAGAACTACCAGATTATTCCTTCATACCTACACATGATAGTGCATAGAAACCTAGGGACCTACACTAGCATAAAAAGAGATGAGCAGAAACGGTAAGCAAAAAATAGTAACCATCAGTCTAAAGTTTCAAATGTTCCTATTTGAGAATTCCCAAAATGGGGACTATCGGGTAAATTCAATTTAATAGATGCCTTTTGGCATTCCAGCCTTCCTTCTCCTTTCAGGGCCTATCCGAAAGAGAATCCAGTACATTTTGGTCGTGAATATTTGAATTGGTTGTTTGGTGTTCAAGAATTCTTGTTTAGGCAGTTCATACCATCTGATCTAAGATTTCAATTTTCACAGCTTATGATTCATTTTTTGTGTTTCACCTGTACAGGTTTGCTTACATGTTCTTTGCTCCTGCGGCATCAATAGCTGGTTGGCGTTACTGTAGACCCATGATTGCAGTTGATGCAACGTTTTTAAAGTCAAAATATCATGGTGTTCTATTTGTTGCTGTACCAAATGATGCAAACAGTCAAATCTTTCCTCTGTCTTTTGGTGTAGCAGATTAAGAAAATAATGATGCATACATTTGGTTCTTCAAGAAAATGAGAAAGGAAATTGAAGTCCGCCGTAAACTGGTTTTCTTATAAGATAGAAACCAATCAATCGCAAATGGGATTAGATAAATTTATCCTGAATCTCACCATGGTATCTGCATCTATCATTTTGAGAAGAATTTAAAGCAAAGACATGCAAAAAGCACGGTAATAAATCTTTTCCAAAGTGCTGCAAGGTCATACAAACGTGAAGATTTTAATCAGTTAATGTCGCAAATCAAAAGTGTTGACAAAAAAATATACAATTACATAATGGAAGAGCCGTCAGAGAGATGGGCTCGATCATGGTTCCCATGGCAACGTTATGATATACTGACTACAAACATGGTAGAATCAATGAATTTCGTGTTACTAAAACCGAGAGAGATGCCTGTTTTAAGAATTTTAGATTCCATCCAAGAAAAGTTAGGACAGTGGTTTTACGAACGGAGAAAAATAACACATGAAACTTTTCACAAAGTATCAATATGGGCAGAAGAAGAGATGAATAAGAAGATAGACTTGGCTTGCAAAATGCTTAGACTCTCAAGTAGCGGCATGATAGGTGCAGTGAGCAATATGCAAATTGGAAGTTGAGGATCAAGGTTGCGGTTTGGTTTTGATATGAATGTCACGAGCTCGGAGGAGCGGGGGAGGATTTCAGATGTTCAATGTATGCTGGCACTATTGGCGGGCAGCCTGAGGATGGTTTATTTTGTGGTAGGAGTGTTGGGGTATTGAAATGTGGATTCTTAGCTAGTACTATAGAAATAGCATGGTCGATGGCCATTGATGTTCAGATTTTGCTACTTGGTGCGGAAGGTTACGGGAGTATATCCCACGGGAAGATCGTATAAGTGTGACGTGTTAGTCATTTGATTATTAGGGATCAAAAATTCGGTATGGAGATTCTGGTACTGTCGCAAATGGGAGAGTTTATGCCTAGAGGCGCTCTATCCCTTTTGTTATGAACCGTGGGTTTGTTTCTGATTGGGACAGCTGCTCGTGTGTGTCATGAATGGGGCCATTGTGGATCGTTGAAAGGTTGTTGGCCCAGTATTGTATGACCGGAATCAGCTTGGGGTCCGTTGATGGGTCTAATTGGATGTATGCTCTACATCAGGCCCGATGTGTTCATTCAGCAAAGCATTGCTTATGGAGGAGTCTTCGGGAATTGGATGTTAATCCCATCGTCAGCTATTCCATGTTATACTCTATTGTGCCATGAGGGTTGTGATACGTCTTGATTATTCGCACAAGTGTTGTGGTCTCGTGTAGCTTGTAGTATTCTATGAGCAGATGGCTCTCGAGAAGCAGGTCATTTATTGCACCATAGTTGTGCTTGGGTTTTGTAGCATATGGTGTTATCCGTCTCCCCAGGGTTGTATTTTTGCACTTGGCGTGCTTGTGGTCGATATTCGGGTATTTCATAGGTGTATGCATTATGGCAAGATGGGTAATTCCTTATTTATTGTTATGTGTGGATCGGGTGGCATGCCGCCATGGGTATGTTGTTTGGATCGGGTTACACGCTACAATATTATCATACGTGGATCGGGTTGCACGCTGCGACAGTGAGATGTTGAGCACAGTTCCCTATATCTATTCTTGTGTATTTTGTTCTTAGTCTCTAAGAAGGGTTCATAGCATCTATTCGACCATTTTATTCGTTACGCGGGCTGGGTAGTTCTTTTCCAAAGTTCGTTCCTCTTTATGGTCATATTCAAGTTGTGGCTTGTCGGCGCATTGATGGCGTCATATGAGATCTTGGTTAGTGTTTGAGGTAGCTTATTTCCAGAGCAGCTTGTATTGGGTGAGACAAGATTATTGGACCTGAAATCAGTGCAATCTGATTTATATAAGGTATATTAAAGAGAAAATACCGTTATTCAGTTCAGAATGAGGTAATGGTCCTTGTCAGGAGGAGAGACTCCATGATTTGTTGATTCGGCAGGTGGTAATGAGTGTCTACACATCTCTTCCATCATGGCAGTATTATGAGAGTTGGAACATGGCTTATATGTGTTATGAGGTGTATTGCGGGCATCGGATTCATGAAATTGCAGCTATTATAGTCGGAGGATGTTATTATGGGCAAAAGACTTATGTGGTGCATGGTGTGATTTCAGCATTGGTGCATGACCATGTTTTGGTACACCGTGTAGTGATTGATGCAGTTTTCGTATGTTAAAAAAAATCGGGTCTCGTGGAGAATTCCGGATGCTGGAATTTGATTCTAAGTCTTATTGACTAAATAAAAGAGAGGATCTTTAGTCTAGCTCGAGCTAATGTGCTCAAATGGGTTGTGGTGACACGGGTAGGTGCACGAGGTATTAAACAGTGATTTTGGACAACTCTGGAATGATTCTTGGCACGTTCGAGGACGAACATATGTTTAAGTAGAGGAGAATGTAACGAACCGACCGGTCGTTTTGAGCTCTAGCGCGTCGTTCGGCAGTTTGAGGCCTTGAGTAGCTTCACTTTAGGTATTATGACTTGTACGTGTGGTCCGAATTGAATTTCGGGAAATTCGGAGTTGCTTCGGAAGGAAAATTCTAACTTCAGAACTTTAAGTTGGAAGAATGGACTAAGGTTTGACTATTGAGTAAACTATCTCGGAAATGGGATTTGAAGGTTCCAATAAGTTTGTATGGTGATTTCGGACTTGGGCGTATGTTCGGATTGGGTATCGGGTGGTCCGAAGTATTTCGGCGCTTAATATGAAAAGTTGGCATTTTGAAGGTTTTAGAATTTCTTAAGTTTGATTTGAAGTGGAATTTAGTTTTATCGATGTCCGTTTGATGTTCCGATCCTTGGAATAGGCTCGTATCGTGATTTGTGACTTGCGCGTAAAGTTTAGCATCATTCCGGAATGTTTAAGAATGAATCGGACGCGTTCGTCGAAGTTTGAATGTTTGGAAGCTTAAAGAAAGGTTTCGATAATCGATTCATACTTTTGATGTTGTTTGGTGTAATTTGAGGCCTCGATCATGTTTGTGCTATGTTTCGGGACAAGTTTGTGTAATTAGAAGGGGACACGGGGGCCTCGGGTGTGTTTCGGAGGTGTTTGGGTTGTGTTGCGGTCTTATTTGATTTTTTGATGTCATTTCTTTGGGCATAAAGGGCAATATATTGAGCAAACGACCTTTGATTTGTGATTGGATCATAATTACAGAGCCATAGCAATAAGAATCGTCGAATTACGATGTCGTATGAGAGAGTTATGCCCATTTTCGTGTCGGACAAAATTGCTAGTTTCTGGTGTCTGTTCTTTGTGAATGCGAGAGAGACTCCGTGAACACAAAGAAGGATTTCTAAGTTGACTGGTCAATGCGAAAAATTGCTCTTCGCGAACACGGAGGCGATGAAGAAAAATCATCTGGACATTGTTTTAAACCGAGAATTTTAGTATTTTGGGCATATCTTGAGTTCTAGGGCTCTGTTTAAGGTGTTTTTCGCTGCGTTGTTCTTGTCTCAACAAGGGTGTCAATATATGACCTCTATTTTTATGTTTCTTCCATGATTATTTCCATTGGTTATTATTTTTACCCGTGTTTGGATTGTAGAAATTGAAATTTTGAGCTCCAAAATTGAGAAATGGTAAATTCTTGATCTGAGGGTTGATTCATGGACGAAATTGGATGATTTTATGAATATATACCTTAAGAGTTACGGGTAATAATTATTTTCAATAATTTTTAAAATTCGGACACGTGGGCCCGAGGGTTGACTTTATTGACTTTTCGAGTGGAGTTGAAAATTGTTATAAATTGATTAATTATAAGCATTGGAGTATATTTTTATTGATTTGCACGTTGTTTGACTAGTTTGGGGACATTTGGCTTTGAGTTGAGGTGTTAGAGAGGCATTGGAGCCGGTTATGGAACTTCGGAGCGTGGCAAGTCTCCTGTCTAACCTTGTGAGGGGGAACTACCCCCTAGGTGATGTAATTATTATGTACTATTAGTTGCGGGTGCTACGTACGCACGAGGTGACGAGAGTCCGTACGTAGCTAAAGCATGTTTATGTCTGGGTAGACTTAGGCCTTTACCATGTAATATTTGAAATATTTGAATTCATTCTGCTGGCTTAATTAATCGAAATTATAATTGAACTTGATTTAGAAATATATACATATATATTAGGTCGAGATTTATTACCTTGAGTTGTTGGCAAGTTATTTGAAAAAGGGGAAAGGTTATACTCACCTTGTGTTCATAAACTGTACCGTAAGCTCGTGTCTCGTAATTCAATAATTCTTTTCCTTTCTTGTGGAGCGGGCCAAACACCTCGGCAGGATTATGTACCACACTCTCATGGGAGCGGGCCGTTCACCTCGGCAGTATAATAGATGCATCTATAGTTCGTGCCGCTCGACCCTCAGCGGTGTTCACGCTATGATTGGATCGGGTCGATCGCCTCGGCAGTATCATATTCTTTTTGAAATATGACCGTACGACTTCCGTGTAATCGTGCATTATATCACTAGCAATCCGAATATTCACGAGATTTTTCCTTCCACTCATGCCTTGCATTTTATATGGTATTTCTTATTTATTTGATATTGGCACTAGGTATTTTCTGAGCTGTTGAGATAGAATACGAGATGAGGAATTGATATCGTTTAAAGAAATTTTTGGAGATTGTGTTAGTTACAGATTTACCTCACTACTACTGTTGTGCTTCTTATCTGATTATAATTTACCATATCATTTATTAGACCACTAGTAAGTGTCAATGTCGACCTTTCGTCACTACTTCTTCGGGTTAGGCTAGATACTTACTGGGTACGCGTTGACTTACGTACTCATGCTGCACTTCTACACTAAATGAGCAGGACCCGATAGGTTTATTTGGTGGTCATCTTGGCACGTAGGCACAGCTGCTGAGGAGACTTTTTGGCGAGCTACATTCCAGGCTATGCATCACAGCCCACAGAGTCTTCATCGTACCATTTACTTTGTTCTGACTTATTTACATTCCAAACAGATGTTGTATTATTATTGTTGTACTCCCTAGTAAATGCTCATGCACTTGTGATACCGAGTTTTGGGATGTACTAGTTGATGCTTACGATTTTGTACATTATCATCGCTTTTCATTTCTTTTATAAACTACAATTTTTGTATGTTCCCGTGGATTTAAAAGTATAAATTTTCTTCCTTATTAAAATTAATGATTTCGAAAATAATAAAATGAGTAATTAAATTTATCAATCACCGTTGGCTTGTCTGACGGCGGTGTTAGGCTCCATCTCGACCTATAATGGATTTCTGGTCATGACAGCAGTGATTTAGTGCTTACAGATAAAAAACTTCAAATTTTTTCTTTTTGAAGCAATAATACACTAATATAGTTTTTCTACTTTTTTATTCCTTCTTACGTATTCAATCTTGATTAAATGTTATTTATCATCAATAATGAAGGAATGAAATTCATTGTGGACTTAAGAAAGAGAACTTGTGACTGCTTGGATTTTCTAACTTGATGAATTGCCCTGTCCATTCGCAATTAGTGCTATCAACAAGAGATATTATGAGAAATCTGATTACTGCTCAAAATGGTATTCAAGGGAAACATGGTTCAAAACATATGAAGGGCATGTCAATACTATGGGAGATCAAAATTCATGGGATATACCACAAAATGTAGAATCTCAAATCACAAAACCTCCCGATGTAGAGATTCTACAAGGAAGAAGACAAAAGAAGAGGTATATCCCTGCGACTGAATCAGTACAATTGAAGTCTACCAAATGCAATCGCTGTAAACAAATTGGGCATAACAGAACAACTTGCTTGTCTTCTGCAGCACCTCATCCATATTCCAAGAAACACGTTGAAAAATACTCCAACGTTCAATAATCCTTGGAAAAAAATTCATTCTAAAGGAAGATAGATATTCTGATTTAGACTTTCATTATTGATTGATATATGTGAAATGTGATTGTTTTCATAGATATATAAAAAAAAAAAAAAAAAAAAGAAGCTCTTGGATTGAAAAATACTCGTTTATATATTGGTTGAAGCACAAACCACTCATTTTTGTTGGCGGCTTACAGATTTGATTGCATTCCAAAAAAGTACGCAATCACACTAGTGAAAAAAAACTATAAGTGAAATACATATCTTTAATACACACACAAAACACACATATATATAATAAAAACTTCACTTTTCTGCATGAAATATTCACATATATATAAAGTAATATTCAAGTCTAAAAGGATAAGTCTGAAGTTTCACAAAAACTCATTCGAAAAATATATACTGCGGGACAAATCTTCAGCGTTTTGGGGCTGAAGCTTTAGCAAATGAACTAAAAAACTTCAGCATGATTTCTCTGAAGTTTCGGAAAAACTCATTACTTAAATTACTGACTGCTGGACAAAACTTCAGCATGTTTAGTGTGAAGTTTTAGGAAATGAACAAAAAAACTTCAGCATGAATAAGTTACATATATATATATATAGTTGTTCCAAGAACAAAGAGTGCAGAGAAAATGATGATGATGCTAGCAAGATTCAACTTTAGGTGGAGATAAAGATTTTGCAAGTCTTGATAGTTCATTTGGGAGGCTTGAACAAAGGTGACAGATATTAAAGGGACCAAACAAAGACTTAAAAAGTGAGACAAAAGAAGACACCATATTAAAATGAGAATGCAGTCTTCAAAATTCAAAAAATTTATACACAAAAACGAAACATGATTTTCATTTATATATAACATGTTACAAGATAAAAAACCACACAAAACAAAAGAAAGCCATAAGAAATATTAACAAAAATACAGAAGAAAAACATAAAAAAAGGATTAAAAAAACCTAAGCGTCACCACCATCATCAGAACATTACTCCTCAATTTCTCGATATATCTCATCATCATTATCCGAATCAGAGATAATTATAGGATACTAGGGCAAAAGACCACAAAGTCTCATGAGATCGCACTTCAACTTGTTGAATTGATCACAACTGATTTTGTTCAATTATTACTCTGTCCATAAGATAAGGAAGACTCTTCAAGCTATTTTCCATCTTGGCATAGTCGTCCCTGATGGGAAACTTAAAAGAATCAAACTACTAGACAACCTTGTCGAACAAGGTTGAATAACCTTCACAACTGTGTTCGAGGTTCAATTCAATAACCTTCACAACCATGGTCTGATTCTTTCCCAATCAGCCTTTGTTTGCTCCCACTTCTACGTAAGATTAGCCATTGGTACGTTTCCATTCCAATCAGACTTTAAACTCTCCCACTTCTGCATAAACTAAGCTTCCTACTTTCGCTAGCATCAGACATTATTTCTTTAAAAAAGATAAAAGGCTATGGAAGAATATAAATTTAAAAAATATGATATAAGTCTATGGATGGCTATGAAATTTTCAAGTGAAGAGATTGTTAATATAGCCAAAGTGTGCACCTAATCAATTTAATATCTATAAATGCAAAGGTAACTTTTTAGGTCTGTTTACTGTTTTACGTTCACAGAAATTGAATGTAAGAAGATACGTAGGTGGTAAAAGACAACAAGTAGGTGGTAAATGCAAAAAGAAATATAACTTCGGCCTAATAAGTCCACAATTTTTTTATAGCAAAAAAATAACTTCAATCTAAAAAGCCAAAGTGTTCACATAATCAAAAATAAAAGACTTCATTTACTATTTCTAAATGCAAAAGTAACTTTTCAGGTCATTTACTATATGGTCAGACAAATTAAATGTAAGATATGAAGTAGGTGGAAAAAGACAAAAATAGCTGTAAATACAAAAAAGATAAGTTTCAAGTTAAAAAATACCAAAATATGCTGAAGTTTTGTCCTGCAATTTAGCAGTGAGTTTTTTCCTAAAAACTTCAAATTAACATGCTGAAGTTGTTTAGTTCATTTGTTAATGCTTCAGACTAAACATGTTGAAGTTTTCTCCTACAGTACGTAATTTTCTATTGAGTTTTTACTTAACTTCAAACTTATCCATGCTAAAGTGTTTTTGTTCATTTCCTAACACTTCACACTAAACAGGCTGAAGCTAAAACTTCATGCTAATATAGCATGAAGTTGTTTCACATTGAAGCTAAAACTCCATGTTAATGGATGCTTAAGTTATTTAGTTCATTTGCTAAAACTTCATACCAAAACATGCTGAAGTTTTGTCCTACAGTCAACGGTTTTGTCATGATTTTGATCTGAAACTTCAGTCTAAACAAGCAGAAATTTTTTAGTTCATTTGCTAAAACTTCAGACTAAACATGCTTAAGTTTTTGTCCTGCAGTATGTAATTTTCTAATGAATTTTTGCTAATGCGTGCTGAAGTTATTTAGTTCATTTGCTAAAACTTCACACTAAATATGCTGAAGCTTCATAAAACATGCTTAAGTTCATGATAAAAAAGACAAAAGTATTTGATACAATCCAAGACAACTTCAGACTAATTAATGCGAAGAGAACAAAAATTTAAAAAGATAGACATCACATAATTCACAAAAACTAATATATATTCTCAAATCCAATTTTGTTTCACTTACATCATTGAAAAAATAAAAAAAAAAATTATTTTTCATTTACAATTTATTCTCTATCGAAAAAATTCACATTGAGTGTCTTCATATTCTCCATATTCATGTCCTAGTTGGTCTTCTGGAGTTTCATAACCGCTTTCTTCTTTCCACTTTCTATGAGCCCAAAGATTCGCAGCCAATTCTCTCCTGAATGTTAATACATCACTTTGTTTGAATTTGAAGACATCATCTTGCTTCAACCGCATCTCAAGGAACTTAAGAGCAAATATACCATAATCAACCCTTTAAAAAACATGAAAAAAAGAAGATTAATTAACAAAATAACACAACTCTAAAAATAAAGAAAAAAACCATAAAGCTAAGATGCATGGTAAACATATGCTAAACACGTACTTGTTCTACTGTAGGAGTGTGTTTATCCACTTAATTGTAAAACTTTTCGGAGCATTTTTCCCATAAGTTTTATTGTGTATGCCAAACTTCAAGCATTCGAGAGTGTAGGATCAATCAGGCATAATTTTGGACATGTTCCAACGCACTCTCATATGGTGAATTCCTCAAGGAATCACAAACATATATAGTTTTGGTTTTAAAGTGCAGAATTCTAAGAAAGTAGTGCATAGATGACTTGCCGATTCTTGGCTTAAATCGAAATGGAAAAAATTCTTTTTCGGCAGATGCCCATGAGATACCACATAAAAGGTCAATGCCTCTTACGTAGTTGGCCACCTTTTCATCAGTTGATTCTTCAATAAACCACGTAAACTCGATAAGTTCCTCAATCTCCACTTCTTCCTCATAATCCACAGCTTCTTCAATCACCTATTTTTTTGACAGCCCACTTTCTCTTCCATTTTTATTTTCTCCTCCATTCTCTTTTCCTTCCTTGTTCTAATTTTCTCCTTCTGTTCGTCTGAAGGATGAACACTAGTCAACTTAGTCATATACTGATCAAAAAGTAAATTTGTTACTGCACATTTTGATTCTGGATAACTTGAAAGGTGATAGCGATATTTTTTGCGCAAGAAATATATGCTCACTTCAATATGCTGCAAATGAACAACAACAAAAAAATGTGAACTTAACCACAATATAATGCAGAGTAAAATATAAGTTTAGGTAATGAACTAAAAATCTTCAGCATGCATAAGTATGAAGTTTAGAAAAAACTCATTACAAAACTACAAACTGCATGACAAAAACTTAAGCATGTTTAGTATGAAGTTTTAGGAAATAAACTAAAAAACTTCAGCATGTTTAATTTAAAGTTTAAAAAAAAATTCATTACAAAACTAGAGACCGCAGGACAAAAACTTCAGCAAGTTTAGTCTGAACTTTTAGCAAATGAACTAAACAACTTCAGTATTTATAGTCTGAAGTTTTTAGAAAAAAACTCATTGCTAAACTATAGACTGCAGGACAAAATTTCAGCATCTTTTAGTATGAAGTTTTAGCAAATGAACTAAAAAACTTAAGCATGCATAAGTCTGAAGTTTACCATATTACAGTACAAAAACTTTAAAACAAACATAAGGCTGAAGTTTTAGGAAATACAGTTCAAAACCAATTCAAAAAACAAACTTAATAACTTACTTCATCCGCAAGATCAGAGGTAGGGTCCACAAGCTCAGTAAAGAATGAATTTGGAATATCGATTCCAACTACTTTGAATGGCTTGGAATCATATTCCCCGGCATTCATCCTCAACCAGTCTGTAAATCTCTGCATCAATCCGCTGTCTTGATTGACATAATGGAAGGGACACCTTTGTGTAGTCTCTCTTGCTTTCCAATCTTGCCCCCTTGTTGTTTGTTTAGGAATGACGTAAGGATATTTTAACCAAATACTCTCCATACGAATCCTTTTCCCTACTTTAGTTGGTTTTCTTTTTTCTTGTTGTTCCTGCTACTCAGTCGCAACTAACTGCTGCGGTTCAGTAGCAGGGGAAAAATCCACAGCCATAGGGGCAGATACTTGACCAACTCCCTATTATTCATGATGTTCTTGTCTCTCTTCACCAACAAAAACAACAGCAGAATTAGCTTCTGAACTAGTCTCTTGTGTACTACCCAGCGAAAATGAACATAAATTGAAGTTGGGGATATCACTTGGTGTTATGCAAAATATTAGGAGAACTGAACACCTTCCTTCTCTTAGGATTTGGAAGAAGTTGTGATACATTAGATGAGATCTGCAAAAAACATGGAAAATATATACGTAAATACAACTGATACAAACACACATTAGGCAAAAAAAAAACCTTGTAATCGAATTGTGGCAAATAACTACCAAAATCTGCATCGCCAAAACATATTGTAGTTTTATAAATACAGAACATAACTAACTCCAAAGAATGCTGAAGTTCATCAAAAACAAAACAAAAACTACAGACAAAACAAACTTTGCTTTTACAAAAACACAAAACTTAAGCTCTTAGAATGCTAAAGTTCATCATAAACAGAACAAAAACTGCAGACAAGACATGTTATAGTTTTACAAAACACAGAACAAAAACTTCAGCTCAACAAATAATGCTGAAGTTCAGCACAATACAGAACTTAAACATCACATGAAACATTAATGGTAGGCTATAATCTTGTGCTTTAGTCACCTATTTGCACTCTAATTCACTGCACTTTACTTGTTGAGCTATAATTGTAGTATTTTGCACTGATTGCGTGTTTTATACCTTGTAGGAGCGTTTTCAAGTTATGCAGATGTTGTGGAGATAATTCTAGCTATTTGGAGCTTGAGTAAAAGCCCAAGGATCTAAGGCAGGATCGTGCTCGAGGGTCAACAGACGAGTAGTGCACTTAATGGGAGAAAAAAAAGAGTTGCGCAGGAGCGAAATTCAGATGCATGACCGCGCATGAGGGCGCGCAAGTGACACAGTACTCTGCCATGCGCGGCCATAAGCACGGTTACAGCTCCAGATGCACGGCCGCACACATCCTTTCCGGGAACTTTACCCAGGCCTATTTTGCTAAATTCAGAGGCGGCTCTTTTTGACCTATATGAAGCTTAGCTCGTCTCAAAATAACGTATCTGAGATTTCACCGTGCACGTCCGTTCCGGGAACTTTATCCAGGCCTATTTTGCTAAATTTAGAGGCGACTCTTTTTGACCTATATGAAGCCTAACTCGTCTCAAAATAAGGTATCTAAGATTTCGGAGCAACTTTTGAAGAGAAGAAGGCAAGGAAACAACGGAGACTCTAATTACTTCATCCAATTTATTCAATACGAAAGTTGTTTGATTTTGTGAATTGTAATGTCTTCTTGTTCTTCTAATATCTTGTGATGAATAACTTCTCCACTATGAAGTAATCTTTCTTAGGGTTACTTACGGATATTGTGATTTTACTACTATTTTGGATTTTTACTCTCTGTTAATTGCCCGAATTCATTGAATGAGATATTAATTGAATTGCAAGGCCAATTGTGGTTTTACTTTAATTGAAAGAGGAGTGTTGCTCCAATTCGCATTGTGTCATATTATTTGGGTTGATTTTACGCCTCTCATAGGTAATCAAAAGAGCTTAAAGAGTTATCAACTGACCTTGTTTAGAAGAATAGTCGAAAGACGTTCTTCGAAAGATCATTCATTCGCTGTATTTTTGCATATGTTCATAGAACCTGTCATTAGGTTGGTTAATGGAACTCTCATTCATTCGAAAGAAGAATTTGAATCCTTAAGATAGCCTAATCATCTGTTGAAATCGAAAGAGTCAATAGAAGTTCAGAGTGAACTTAGCACGGAGTTACCCGGAATAATAATTACCTTGATGTTCAATCGTTGCTACTTAGTAAGTTAATTTCCATTATTTTCTCACCATCGATAATCTTAGCTTTTATTATTAGTTGATAATAACATAAATCAAAGGTTTATCTTCCTGGATAGTGTTAAGCTGAAGGTTTATTAGAACATTATTTAAATCAATCCCTGTGGGGATGATTTAATACTATACTATCTTTAACTAGCGAGCCTAAGTTTTATACAACGGTTTCCCGCTCGTCAAACATCCCATAATTAAGCAAAAAATAGCATGAAAAACTTCGGACTAAACACAAAAGAAAAATATACACGACATATTTTGTTAACTAATTCATCATCAAACGCCGTTGTAGAACGTTTAGAATGACTCTGGGTACGTGGTGATTCTCTAATTACAGGAGTTCGATTGGTTTCTTTTGATCGACTCTGACTACGTGGTGATTCACCAATTGAAGGAACCATATTCAGTACCTTAGAACGAATGCGGCTAGCTGCATGGTAATTGTCCAATTAAAGGCATTGGATTCAATTCCTCTTCGATAGGAATTATCTCCAATACCCTAAATGTCCGATATTTTTGTTTAATACAAAAAAGTATATTATCAATAATAAGATAAAACTGATACGCCAACATATTAGCAAAATTACAGAAAAAAAATAAAATAAAGAACATTAACTTACACCATGATTACTGAAGTAATTCTCATAAAGTTCTTTAAATTTAGGCTCTCCCAAAGATGTATTACGTAACATCCTGGGAACCTGAGGGACATCAATGTAGTCGTCATCTTTTAAACACTTGTCCCGAATATCGGGGAAGCGCTCATAAACCAAACACATAATGGATATGAAAATCCGCCTACAGTATACTCAGTTGGATTATTTTTGTCCTTGTTGTCCAAAGTATGTTTCATTAAGGTAATAAGCTTCTCATAAGACGCATTACCCCAAGTATAAATAAGACAAGCCTCATTTTTAACAATAGCTGCATACTCCTCCAACACAGTTGATTCATTCTTTCTTCCGAACAAAATAGACTCCACAATAAAAAATTTCATAAGCTTCACAGCATCTTCATCACTCTAGCATACGTGTTTGAAATTCACATCATCCTTTTTAATTTGATTCTGTATCATATACTCTCGAATGTCCTTCAAGGTCACACCCTTAGACTTCACAAAATAGCGCTTTAGAATCTTACTCTCTCGTTTAATTGGTTTTTCAATATTATGTGTTGTGATCCTCAAACCACACATAATGTGAAAATCTTCAAGGCTGGACGACACATCACAGCCAAAAATCTTGATACTAATAGAATCTCGATCATTGGTGAATACGCGAGAAAGATCAAACAATGAACCAACTTCATGCTACAATGGAAATTCTTCATAGCCATGATATACTGAAATGTACCGTTATTTAGCTTCTCCTATTGTGCATGAGTCAAAAAAATTATAATTAGACCCTTCAAATCATGGTTCCTCTTCTAGTAAGCACGACAGTTAAACCAATCTCGAAACTCATAATTTCTCTCCCATTGTTTTGTAGGTACAACAACAGAGACTGAAGGAGCTTAATGTATTCTAGGTGCTTTAGGATCTTTAGGTGCTTTTTGGATTTCGTAGATGCCATCTGTTCAAAAAAATTAAAAGTAGGAAAAAATAACTTCAGAACATTATCAAAAAAATCAGTTAAAACTTCAGCACAATTTCGCTTAAGTTATATTTTAAAGCCCTCTAACTTCAGAGAAACACAGAACAAAAACTATAGCTCTAAGAATGCTGAAGTTTAGGAAATGCAGAACAAAACTTCAGCTCTAAGAATACTTGAAGTTCAGCAATTACAGAACAAAAACTTCAGCTAAAACATGTTGTAGTTTTACAAATACAGAACACAAATTCAACTCCAAATAATGCTGAAGTTCATAAAAAAAAAAACAAACAAAAATACTTATACTTTTACAAAACACAAGACAAAACTTCAGCTCATAGAATTAAGTTATCCTTGAAGTATTATTATAAACTTCACACTTTAATAACATCATCTATTTGAATCTCAAAGTTTTTAAAAATTTCAACGTCTCCAAAAATCACTGAAGAATATATAGAATTTTCATCAAAAACACAAACACAGTTTCAAAAACCTAGAAACACTAATCGTAAAAGTAAAACGTACAAAATTAATGCACTAATCAAAGTAAAACCCTAGGAAATTATTTTAGCACAAATAAAAAATGAAAAACGATTCAACTAAGATTACTATCAACAAAAAACCTAGAAATTAAATCATAAAACTAATCCTAAATTAAAATACCATGCAAAGTTAATGCAATGTACAAAAGCAATCATTAAAATCGTACCTGTGATTATATTTAATGTTGTTGGGGAAGAAACAGTTGCAAAATCAAGCACAATGCAATGTCGAAAACCGTTTGATTTCAGAGAAGAACAAATCAAAACCACGAAGAAGGAGAAAGAGACAGAGACAAGAGACAATGTGCGGTATACTTGAAGAGAAAATAGTCTTTTACTAAAGAAGAGCAAAATCGTCTTTTTTAATCGCTTTTAATAAAAAAAACGGGTACAGATGCAAACAGAAAAACAAAGCAGGCACAAGTTAAAAAGGGACGACCGAATAGGGCACCCCATGCAATTTTTACTACTTTTTCATTGTAAATTTTAATTAACATGATATCAGATCAGATACAATACTTGGGCCCCACGTTACCCATTTGGGTCGAGACACATCCGATGATGTTTGGGCTCACCTTTCTCCCTTTTAATAGGCAAAAATAGCACGGGCTAGCTAGTTTTCAGATTGGTAATTAAAAAAATAGTTAGCGTTTGTAAATTCATTTAAAAATAGCCACTATTTTGCTGCAACACGGACCGGTCCAACATAATATACTGGAGATTGGTGCACCTGGGTATGAACTTCTAGCATATTATGCTAGAAATCCAACACGCGGAAAGTTCCAGCATAATATACTGAAGATTGGAGCACCTGTGTATGAACTTTCAACATATTATGCTAGACCGATATATTATACTTGAACTCCAGCTTCAGCATATTATGCTGAAACTCCGGTATATTATTGCTATAATATTTTTCGGATTTTGAACAGTGTTTTCGTTCAGATTTATCTTTATATGAAATAGGCTAAATTTCAATTACTTTTGAAACTATATTTATTTTTAAATTACCATTTATAAATCCGACTATTTTTGAATTTCTCCCCTTTTAAAAGAGAGCCGTTCCACTTCCCTCATTTTCAAAATTCAAATTTAGTCCTTAATCCGCAAATATCTCTTAAATAGTGCCCTCTTCCACAAAGGCACCTATCCCTTCAACAAACCCTATATAAGCCCTCGTATTCTCTCCCCCTTTTCAAATCAAAAGCCAAAACCCTTCCGCCATCACTCTCTTCTCTGCTCCGTAGCTCCAGTTGTGCGTATATATATACACTCTGCCGCTCTAGGTATATACATTTTCCCTTGATTTATTGATTCATCGGAAGCAAAAATGTCGCTGAGACCGAGTGCGAGGACGGAGGTTCGTCGGAACCGGTATAAGGTAGCCGTGGATGCGGAGGAAGGAAGGCGTAGGAGAGAGGATAACATGCTTGAGATTCGTAAGAATAGGAGAGAGGAAAGCTTGCAGAAGAAGCGACGTGAAGGCCTTCAACCGGATCAGCTACATAATGTTCCTGTTCAGACAACCTCTGGCGAAAAGGTGGAAAATAGATATGTAGTTTTCATTCCTTATGTTTTATCGACTAGTACTGTTAGATTAAGTTTCTGATTGATTTTTGTCAGTTAGAATATTAACTTATGATTTCCTTGATTTTCATCATGTATTAGTCTGTTTGGTGAAATTTAGGATTTTCCTAATAGTATTTTTCTGAACATGGATTGATATTGAATAAGGATTTATCTGTTGAGTTGTCATTATGCTTTTGACAAACTTGGTCGTTATTGACTTGTTTGTAAATATATGCCCAAACGATGAGTGAGGTGTTGTATAGATTTGAATATTCTTTTTGTACTAGACTGTGACTTCTTCCAAGTATCCGTTGGTTTGTTTATATCTGCATGTGAAAGCAGTTGTATGGTTTTGTGAAGCGTATTGAACATATTGGTTTTGCAACAAAGTCTTGTTGTATCGATCTACAATACTTGAAATATATTTTGCTCTTTTCTTCATTTGTAGCTACTGATTTTTGTTTCAAATGCCTTTGTTTTGCAGTTAGAGATGATACCACAATTGGTTGCAGGTGTTTGGGGCGAAGATGGCAATGTACAGCTTGAGGCCACTTCTTATTTCAGAAAAATGCTCTCAATCGGTAACCATTGTTATGTAGATACAAATATTCCTGTTTTTATTGCAGAGTTTTCTGGTGGTTTCTTACCTAGTAGACATATTTTTCGATTTTGATATCTATACAGAAAGGAGTCCCCCAATAGCGGAAGTAATTCAAGCTGGTGTAGTTCCTCGTTTTGTTCAATTTCTTATGAGAGATGACTTTCCACAGCTTCAGGTGTTAAACCCCTCCACTACTTACATTATCCTTGTATCGTCCTGCAAGATAGATATTCTGACTACGAGTTTCCTTGTATCTATCAACATTACTTCAGTTTGAGGCAGCTTGGGCTCTCACAAATATTGCATCTGGAACATCTGAGCATACAAAGGTGGTAATTGATTCTGGTGCAGTCCCAAGTTTTGTGAAACTTCTTGGTTCTCCTAGCGATGATGTCCGAGAGCAGGTATACACAAGAAAAAATAGATTAAATTTTGTTCGTAGTTGTTTATAATGGATTTGTCTTGTCCTTGCTCTTCTTCTATTATATTTCTGAGGTATGCGATAATATTGGTATTTGTGGTTCTGACAACATGACTTTTTCATCATTTAGGCTGTGTGGGCTCTAGGAAATGTTGCTGGTGATTCACCAAAATGCCGTGATCTAGTCCTTAGCTGTGGTGCTTTGGTTCCCTTGTTGGCCCAATTTAACTCAAATGCCAAGCTATCTATGCTGAGAAATGCCACTTGGACACTTTCAAATTTCTGTAGAGGGAAGCCACAACCTTCTTTTGATCAGGTGTGTCCTAAACGCTTGATTTATTTGTTGATCAGTGATCAATGATACAGACTTTTAACAGTAGTCATATATTCTTAGTCCTTGCCGATGAGGAATGAGCGAGGAGTTCCATTTCCCTTATCATAAGTAATACTGTGGGAGGTTGTTCCTTCCCTCATTTATTAATAACTTATCGCAAATAAAATGCAAATGCCCCGAGTTCAATTAAGGTGAAGTTGTTTCATTGGACAAAGCAGGGTTTTTTTCAAGACTGTAACAAACCACCAGGTTGTTCTAGATGCATTTTACCTGTTACAGTCTTCTTTTTGAAGCAATTAATAATTTACTGATTTTGGCGAAAACTAAAGATATGTTTTCTGAACAAAAGCAGTGGGAACTTCTATCTTATTTATTGTTTGAATAATGTTAAGAAGCATTACTACGATTTTGCTTTTCAAATTTTGTATGTTTTTAAGTTACTGTTTTATGATATGTAAGAACTTTATGGGCATGAAGTTCAATAAAAAAGAGAAGACTTTTGAATTTGTGGTGTAAAATGAGGCACATGCATATGTTGTGTGGCTATAAATTGTTTCCAAATATGGAAAGGGGTCATTCATTTTGGCATGGACTAAAGAGGAAATAGGTTCACATAAATTGAAACAGAGGAAGTATAATTTATTATCCAAAGTATAAAAGAAACATATTATTTGGAAAATGAATGAAACGAACATGTTATGAGGAACAAATGTTGAGGAAACTGGAAGCTATGCCTCTCATAATTTGTAAACTGGATGTACAGACAAGGCCTGCTCTTCCAGCTCTTCAACAGCTAATACATTCGACCGATGAAGAAGTTTTAACTGATGCATGCTGGGCACTCTCATATCTTTCCGATGGTACAAATGATAAAATTCAAGCTGTTATTGATTCTGGAGTATGTTCCCGACTGGTTGAGTTGTTAGGGTAAGTACCCTAATTTTTTTTAGTGTACTTCTGGGTTATCGAGTTCTATAATTATTATCTTTCTCACTGATGGTTGGCATTTGTATGTCCTGATCTTAATGATTGTTTTTCATATTTTTAGTCATCCTTCTCCGTCGGTGCTGATTCCTGCTCTAAGGACGGTTGGAAATATTGTCACCGGAGATGATATGCAAACTCAGGTGTATGTTAGAATAATTTTTCAGTTTATACAAATAATGTCTGCCTTGTGTTCGCGGTCGTAGTGGTCCTTGGTTCTTCCAGTGCATGATTGCTGAATGTATGTTTTTTTTTTTTTTTTTTTTTTTTTTTTTTTTTTTTTTTTTTTTTTTTTTTTTTTTTTTTTTTTTTTTTTTTTTTTTTTTTTTTTTCATTTCCTGTGGTTTAATCTGCATCAAGCAGCATTACATTAATGTTTGTCCTCTCTACTTGGTGACTTTAGGTTAATTTGTTATTTTGCAACTGCCTTTTGGATTTTTGATTTTTGAGGATGGTATACTCATCTGGTGGGAAGTGTTTGATTGCTTTTCTGTGAGAGTGAGTTTTCAAGTTTCACTTGACTATTATCTTGCTTTCTTTTAATTTCCACCCCATTAATCTACTTTGGAATATGTGTATAGTCATTCTCTTTATTCTTAGCTCTTGAAATGCTCTTAACCTGATGTCGGAAACTAAAAGCAGGGACGATGGAATAAAAGATATTTTGATGTTTCTTGACCTCATGGATGAATAACTTACAGTATTTCCGTTTATGTGATGTGTGAAACAACTTCCAATAAAACTCTTTTTTCTTGATGTATGTATTGGAGATGTAGAATGTTGAAGACCAGAAATTTCTGAACTTTCAAGAATTAGGGAACTTTTCTTATTCCATGTAGTTCAAAACTCCTCTATAAGGGAGCATTTTTTTTAATTAATAAGGACATTCTCTCTTCTCTCTTTAAATACTAAACAATTATGTCTCTTTGTTTCGTTCAGTGTATCATCAATCATCAGGCTTTGCCCTGTCTCTTGGTCTTGTTGAATGGTAATCACAAGAAAAGTATAAAGAAGGAAGCTTGTTGGACAATTTCAAACATTACAGCTGGCAACAAGGAGCAAATTCAGGTAAACAATTGCTAGCTGTATAACATCGCTCACGTCCACACCCCCAACAAAAAAACATCTGGATTACAAATTTAGCGATCTCTTTTGGCAATCCTTTAACTTGAAGATGTATATTGATTGTTTCAACTGCACTTCATGGTCAAAGTATTCTTTCTTGCTGCAGTGTGTAATTGAGGCTGGTGTTTTTGGTCCTCTTGTTAATTTGCTTCAAAATGCGGAGTTTGATATTAAAAAAGAGGCTGCATGGGCAATCTCCAATGCCACATCTGGTGGCACTAATGAACAGATCAAGTAAGAATTTGATATTCTGGTTTCTTAGAACCATAATATTTCTGGCATACACTCAGACGATCTTATTTTGTTTTGTATCTTATCCTGCAGATACCTTGTAGGGCAAGGTTGTATCAAACCACTCTGTGATCTCCTAGTTTGTCCTGACCCGAGGATTGTCACAGTTTGTCTTGAAGGGCTTGAAAATATTTTGAAGGTTGGCGATATTGAGAATTTGGGTGAGGCAGGAAATATAAACGTGTATGCTCAAATGATTGATGATGCAGAAGGTATAGAAAAAATAGAGAATCTTCAAAGTCATGACAATCAAGAGATTTATGAAAAGGCTGTGAAGATTCTTGAGACGTACTGGTTGGAAGAAGATGATGAGACCATTCCACCTGGTGATGCGCCCCAACAGGGTTTCCAGTTTGGAGGTGGGAATGTCTCTGTACCATCAGGTGGATTCAACTTCAACTGAAAGGTCTGTAACTGAACTTTTTATCCTTAATGTTCCTAAGGATTTGGTCAAGGAGTGGTTTGCTAGTGCATATATATATATATATATATATTTCTCTTTGTTTTGTAAGCATGGAGCATCAATTTTCAACTGCAGGATTTTTCAGGTGCGCATTACCTCTACAAGTGAAAACTGATTCTGCTGGTTCCAGTTTAAAGTTTTGCATAGCTGAAGGGCTTGCGTAGGAGCAATATCAATGTCCTGAGCATTAGCCATTCAATCTATTCTCTATGAAGGATCCTCATATATTCTCGTTGCCTATTTCTTCTTAGCTAAGTCAAAGTTCTTTTATCGTTTCACCTCTGTTGGGAATTTGCTACGTTCCCTAAAATTCTTTGTTCACCCGACTTAAATGATTTATTGGCATCACCTCTTCTTGATGTTGAATTTAATTGCTTGGATCTTAGTATTATTTTCCTTGTCTGTTTCGATGATGAAAGTTAGTAGCATTTGAGTATTGAAAGTAATTTCCATACAACAACTGCAACTTAGTCCCAAACAATTTCTTTACTCATGTTCTTCCCTTTGAAGGTTGGGAGTGTTCCTTTTGACGAAAACTATTAATTGCGTGATGATTTTGTCAGTTGCAAGATTTATCTTTAATCGCTTCTTCATTTGCAGGCTAAGAATTACACAACAAACAGTCTTCAGTAGAAAATTTGATTGAATTTGATTGGAGACGTCAAACCTTGTAGCTTGATTGAATCCTCGAACGAATTAACCCATTTGTTGTGGCTGATGCTCGTTGCTTTTGAACTCTGATTTAACAAAGAATTTAAGTTCGGTGTAAGTGTATATTAGGTTTTTAACTTCTTCAGGTTAAACTACAATAGCATGATATCGTACTATCGGAAATAGAGTTATAACCCGCTGTAATTGGTTGTGTAAAATTCTTCATTGCGGAACTTCTAACTGAATAGGTGGTAACTATATTAGCCAAAATATCTCGATGAAACTTGGTATAATCTATAAAGCTCTGGTCTGCAATTTATTGTAGTGATCCCCCGCTTCCGCAGCAAAATTAAAAAAAGATTGTAATTCCAATGTGAAATTATTATACTCTTGAATGAATTACAGCACAAGAATAGCCACCTAATGAAGGATATTGTTTATTAAACAAAGAAGAAAATAACTAATATGTGGTATGATGTAATCAAGATTATGGTATTAATATTTAAACATAATCATGCAGTCACTAGTAGATTGCTACTGTATGTGTTAGAAACATACGAATCTAGAGACCCTCATTGATGTTCAGCAACAGAAGTAAATGTGCTCGTATACATTCGAGCAATGGCTTCTCATTCACATGCTCCAATTCCAACTTTCGTAAGTGCTTCTCATTCATATGCTCCAATTCCAACTTCTCTGCCTTAATAGGAAGTGTACCATAAGGGTGAAAAGCTGTCGTGAACCCTTGCGAGTTTACACTCGCAGTTTGAACACCACAGGCGCTGTTAATGTTGTTGTTTAATGACAATGCTTTCACCACCAATTGCTCAGCTTCTTCTTCAGTCATTCCTTTCTTCCATTCTTTCTCCAAGAAATCATTCAAATCAACAGCCCCATATTCTCCTACACCAAAATTAGACTTCTCCATTACCACCCCACTAAAACCTATCTCGTATATTTTACCTCCTCCATTCTTGTCCCATCCACCAAGTAGCACGCCAGTTTGTAACATATTTTTCTTGTTGTTAATGTCATATGCAGATAATACCGTACCAACAATCTCGGCCGCAACCATAGCAGTAGTTTCTTGATCAAGAAAGTTGCTAGCATCTTCTAAAAGGACTTGTGTATCTGCTCCAAGTGCACGCTGACACAAGAAAACATTCGCAGTCAGCTGTGTGATTATGTCAGTGGAGCCAAGAATCACGCCGCCGTCGTAAGTGACGCCGACGATGGTGGTGGTGCTTTTGGACGGGTGGGACTCGTCGGAATCAATGATGAAGATGCACATACTTCAGGTGTTAATTAAACAGTGATCAAACTAAAAGTAATGAGAATGATCTGTGGTGGATTAAACCGATGGGTGTTTATATATTAAGAGTTTTCACTACTAATTTGAATCGGAGTAGGAAATAGCAGGGGATTTCCTAAATGGGATAGTAGAAACGTAGTTCCGTTACTAGTTCAAGTGGAATTATGAAAAGAATACTAGTCCAACTAGGATTATGAAGAGGGAGACTTTCCTGAAATGGAATTATAGTTCTTTCAACTTTAATAATTATGATATTTGATCCTTTTGGCCGATTGTTGAGATAGTGTGGAATAAGAAATTATTATTGTTGCGTGTGCGAATAAAGTATATTGGTAGCTGAAAAGATTGGAAATTTATATACAAGGTGTAAGGATTTTAATGGTGTGAGACTTTTTGGGAAAAATCATGTGGGCTTGACCCAAAACATACAATATCACGTCAAGTAAAGAGTATTTTTAGACTGTTTTAGCCCAATAATTATATTACCGTATATTATTTGATGAATTTAACTTATCGTAAAATTTTATACTGTCAATAAATTTAATTTATTATAGCATATATTAACGTTATCTTTCACGTCAATAATCTCACATTTTTATGAATAATAACATTCTATTTTACATCATGTGATCAGATCGCGTAAAAATATTTTCTGTGGTATAAGTGATTATAAGTAACTCTACTAAAATATATGATTATTGGATTGTTTTCAATATATTGCTTGAATAGTTTATTCCATAGAGAAAATATAGTTTGTACCAAAAGAAAAAAGGATAGAGAAAAATACAGTTGCTCCTAAGGTAAAAGAATGGCTCAGCACAAGCATATTTTCACCTTTAATTTCTTAAAGGCGCTTAATCTTTCCATTTTCTATAATCAAAATAGAATCATAAGGTATTTTTTTTTTCTTGTTTTGATTCCCCTCCCCTTTAATTTCTTTTATTGAAGCTATTACTTCTTTGGTGGCTCATACGGTATTTCCTCTGGTCAAATCATAAGGTGTTCAATTCTACTCTTATCTTAATTATCAGTATATATTATAGCAATAACCTTTTCTAAGAAAATGTGAATTAACTTTTTATGTTAGAACCCCGATTTTCTTTCTGATAGTTCCATGTTTGTTTACCCGTAAAATGGTATAGTTGAATTTATACGTGATTTCTAGAGAAATGAATTCATTTGATCCTGACATAATAAAATAATCGAAGAATTATGCAATACTTAGCCTTTAGATATAGACGAAACAGAAGAAGTTTCGGGAACAGGGCTTCCGGGCACTACAACAACGAAATCAAAAAGTAAGAAGATAAGATTGTATTAAGATTTGTATATAATGTAGCATAAGTTTGCCAGAAAATTCGCCCCCTTACAATGATAACTAAGCTCACTATTTATAGCTATGTCTAGGGAAGGAGGTCCTAGGATCGTGCCTTTCTTTAAAGTCAATTATGAGGGACATTGATGAAGATGTAACGGTGAACATAAATGCCAAATTCAATGTAACGGGTAGTTGCTCTTAATGCCATGAAATATTCTCTATTGAATGTTATCAGGCGAAGAGCATTTATCACATCTTTATGAGCGTTATTCTTTTCTAGTGAAAAACGAAACAGTTGCCTTCGGTCTTTGGCCATCCCCCCATCTTGGGTTTCACACTTCCCTTTTTTGGACGGCCATGTGTCATAGCATATTTTACTCTATACAGATAGTTTTCCTGCTTTCCAGTGACATAACTTTGTGTTACCGGAAAGTTGGTAGACATACTCTTTTGGCTGGAATTACTATAATTTCCTCTGAAGGCTTTGGACAGTTGATTAGACGCACGTTTCTCCGCATTTAATGCCTCGAACACGCGTCATTCCATGATTCAGCAGAACTTTTGCCGATTATCGCGGTAATCATGGCCAGAAATTTAGCCGCCAAAACTTTTACTTATACGTATCAACCTTCTCCCTTATATTTCATAAATTTTCAAGCTTCCCTTATCTAACTTACATCTTGCTCTTCATCTTTTCTCTAATTCTCTTTAAATAAAAAACCTTCTCCTTCTTCCATACAATAGCTTCTTCCTCAAAGCGTACCGATTTTTCAAAGAGCCAGAACAAGGCCGAGGACTCTGCTCCTCCAACAGTGGGCTCTATCATCCCTAGAAGTCTTATTACCACAAAAGACTTCGAAGAGAGATTCCCTACTGTTAACTCTCGTACATGGGCCGTCAGTAGGTATCCTTCTTCCATATGTCCTTCTAGCATTCCTGCTGTGAAGGAAGACTGCCGCTGCCATGACTTGGATATTATTGCTCCCGATCTATCGGAGCGAGTCACCCGACCCAAGGAGGCTTTTACATATTTTTACACGTATTCCTTTACTTTGGGTGCATTCTCTTTGAGCGGAGAGCTTGACTCTATGATTGTGGAGTTTTACCTCAAATCTGCTGGGTCTGCCCGGAAAAACCTTTTTGCCGAGGTAACCCAACTCAAAGAACTTAAGCGCCGAGCGACTTCACTCATTGTTGAGAAAACATACGCTATGCACAGCGTGAGGAGAAAAACCTTGGAAGAGGCCAAAGCTGGTGTCATTGATTTTGATGCCAAAATTGCTAAGGCCTATGAGCTTAAGTTAGCTGCTAAAAATGGACTCCCAGCGAGGTTTAATGCACTTGGTCCTTTTGGTTCCGGTTCCGAGTTCTCGGGAACTAAAGAAGAATCGGAGGATGATGATGCTGAAGGCCAAACAGGTGAAAATGTTGAGCCATTGGTGGGTCCGTCTACTTTTTCCGGGGCGCGGACACTTCTCTTCCTCCTGGTTCCGGAGATACTGCAGTTTAGCTTTTCTTTTCTTTTTCCAATTCTTGTACCTGTGCTGTTTTGACATGTTTTTGTAAATAAAAACATCTTTTGCTCAGGTATTGTTTGAGTCTTCTTTCCGTTTGAATATTCATGTAAGTCTTTAATCTTTGTATTTTCTTCCTTATGCTTAAGAATTTTGCGCAAGCTTTATTGTTTTGCGTCTTATTATGTGAAGGTTTGGGTGTATTCTCCCCGAAAAGCATTTTCGGCTTGGGTGTATCTTTCCTCGACGGCATTTTGATTACGGGCATAAATTCTTCCGAAACAAACCCTTTAACGTGAGGGTTCTTATAAGATAGTGCCCTCTTATATTTACGGTGCTTTTGAAGAGGACGTCTCCTGTTCATTGCGGCGCTAGCAATTGAAGTACTAGTTTAACTTTCAAATGACAAAGTTAATTCATCGTTCAGACAAGAAACAAGATAAAAACAAAAGGATTTTATTTTATTCCTTCAATTTTCAAAAAGTACATATGCATTTGCTATGCTGAAAAGAAATTGCCATTATTTGTGGCTAACTTGTACAACTTGTTTCTACGGGGCTGGCCGCGTAGTCCCCGGTGCCGATGATGCAATTATATTTTCGGTTTTTTATTTTCTAGTCAACGTGACAGTCATTGTTGCTGTATCCTCGTATCATTCCCCCCAGTGTTCGAATTCGAAGAGTGCGAATTGGAATACTGGAAATCTTGTATCTTCGAAGATTCCACTAATGCATTGCGAGATAATCGTTAACTTGGTAACACGCTTTACTTCCCCTTAGGAATTTATGCTATTGAACTGAGGACTATCTAACAACCATCTAGTGGTTTGTGCTCGTGAACGATCCGGTAATCTTTGCTCAATGGCAAACTTAGCTTCCCGGTGGTAATTTGCTATAGAGCAAAAGATTTTCTAACCATCCCCCAGTGGGTCTTTACTTGTGTGCCTTGCTATTAAAGGTCTTATTGCTGTTGTCTTCTTAGTATGCTTTCTATTGCTTCCTCCTTAAAAACCTTGCTAGAAAAATCTAATTGGGACAAAAACTGAACGAAGAAAAAAAGAGTGCAGCACATACTTTTTGATAGGATAAAGTTCATCAGCAATAATATCTTTTAAGGTGTGCCGCGTTCTAATTATTGGGCAACTTTTCTCCATTTTTTTAACCAACTCGTATGAACATTTCCTGGTAATAGCTGAAACCCGGTAGGGGCCTTCCCGCGTTGGACCTAGCTTCCCCGCGTTGATCTTCCTGGTGTTTTGAGTTACTTTTCTTAGGACCAAGTCTCCTACTTTGAAATAACGGAGGTTGGCTCTTCGATTATAATACCGCTCCATTCTTTGCTTTTGAGCTACCATTCTCATATGCGCCAAATCTCTGCGTTCATCGAGCAGTTCCAAGTTGACTAACATTGCTTCGCTGTTCGATTCTTCATCTGCTTGGAAATATCTCAAGGTGGGTTCCCCTACTTCCACTGGAATTAGAGCTTCACCGTACACGAGGGAGAAAGGGATTTTCCTGTGCTCGACTTGGCCGTAGTCCGGTATGCCCATAAAACTCCAGGTAATTCCTCGAGCCAGTTACCCTTAGCCGCTTCCAACCTTTTCTTGAGGTTTTGAATAATCACTTTGTTCGTCGACCCCGCTTGGCCGTTTGTGCTCGGATGATAGGGTGAAGATGTGATCCTCTTTATTTGTTAATCTTGGAGGAACTTTGTAATTTTTGTACCGATAAACTGTGGCCCGTTTTCGCATGCTATCTCTTTTGGTATTCCGAACCTGCAACTTATATTTTCCTACAAGAAATCCACCACTTCGCATTATTTGATCTTCTGATAAGGACCTACTTCCACCTACTTAAAAAATAGTTAGTCAAAATTAAAAAAAATCTTACCTTTCCGGGAGCCGGTGGCTGTGATCCGACGATGTCCATCCCCCATTTCATGAACGGCCCTGGGGACAAAATCGAATGTAAGGGTTCTACCGATTGATGCAATAGTGGTGCGTAGCGTTAACACTTATCACATTTTCGTATGAAGTCTTTGGCGTCTTGTTCCACGCGGGGCCAATAATATCTTGCCCTTACCAACTTCAGCACTAAGGAATCTGCGCCCGAGTGGTTGTCGCATATCCCTTCGTGAACCTCTCTCATAACATAGTTAGCTTCGGATGCCCCTAAGCATCAGGCTAGTGGGCCTTAAAAAGATTTTCTATATAATTGGCCTCTCTTGAAGCTATATCGTGCTGCTTTGGCGCGCAGCGCCCGAGATGCTTTGGGGTCATTAGGTAGCTTTCCGTGTTCGAGGTAATCAATGATTTCATTCCTCCAGTCCCAGACCAAATTAGTCGAATTTACCTCGAAGTAACCATCTGTATCCAGGACTGAGTTCGACAGTTGTACTACCATCCCGGACTCCGATCCCTTTATTTCCGTCGATGATCCTAGGTTTACCAATGCGTCCGATTGTGCATTATCTTCCCTTGGGATATGAGTAATTGACCACTCCCGGAATCGCGCCAACAGAGCCTGAACCTTTACCACGTATTGTTGCATGAGCTCCTCTTTGGTCTCGAATATCTCGTAGACCTGATTTACCACCAACTGTGAGTCGCATTTGATTTCGATGACCTCGGAGTCAACTCCCCGGGCCAATTCGATCCCTGCAATCAAAGCTTCATACTTTGCTTCATTGTTAGTTAAATGGACCGTTCTGATGGCTTGCCTTAGGGTTTCCCCCAAAGGCGTGATTATGACTATATAGAGCCCGGACCATTTTATGTTTTGGAAGCTCCGTCCATAAATAGGGTTCAACCCCCTGATGTTGATTCCGACACTATTATTGCCTCCTTGGTTTCCAGAGGCAATAAGCCCGGACTGAAATCGGTCACGAAGTCAGCCAAGACTTGCGACTTAATTGCAATCCTTGGTTTATATTCTATGTCGTATTCACTCATTTCAACGGCTCATTTGGCCAATCTACTCGAGAGCTCGGGCTTATGGAGGATGTTCCGCAAAGGGAAAGTAGTCACCACGGTTATCGGGTGGCATTGGAAGTAGGGCCTCAACTTCCGAGTGGGCACTACGAGAGCTAAGGCCAGTTTTTCCAAATATGGGTAGCGAGTTTCTGCTCCTGTTAAAATTTTACTAACATAATAAATGGGAGATTGCATACCTTCGTTCTCTAGGACTAAAACTGCACTCACCGTAACTTCCGAGACTGCGAGATAAACCAGCAACATTTCACCTCCTTTTGGCTTTGAAAGCAATGGAGGGCTTGACAAGTACTTCTTTAAATCCCTCAATGCCTGCTGGCACTCTGGGGTCCATTCGAAATTATGTTTCTTTTTGAGTAGTGCGAAGAAACGATGGCAATTTTCTGATAACCGGGAAATAAACCTGCTCAAAGCTGCCAATCTCCCTGTAAGCCTTTGAACTTTCTTCACGTTTCATAGTTGGTCTGGGATGTCTTCTATGGCCTTGATCTTATCAGACTTTCTTCACATTTCATAGTTGGTCTGGGATGTCTTCTATGGCCTTGATCTTATCAGGGTTTACCTCAATTCTCCTTTGTGATACGAGAAATCTTTGAAACTCACCAAAGCTGACTCCGAACGCACATTTCTCGAGATTAAGTTTCATATTATGCTTCCTTAGGATGTCGAAAGTTTCTTGCAGATGTTTAAGATGATCACCTACATTTAAATACTTAATGAGCATATCGTCTATATAAACTTCCATAGGTTTTCCTATTTGATTTTGAAATATCTTGTTCATGAGTCGTTGATAAGTGACTCTGGCGCTTTTCAAACCGAAGGGCATCATATTGTAGCAATATATACCGTAATTTGATATAAACGAAGTCTTTTCCTGATCCTAGATTCATCTTAATTTGGTTGTACCCGGAATAAGTATCAAGGAAACATATTAACTCGTGCCCCCCTGTGGTATCAATCATTTGATCGATGCTTGCCAGTGGGAACGAGTCTTTCGGGCATGCCTTGTTAAGATCTTTATAATCTACACACATGCGAAACTTATTGTTCTTCTTAGCAACTACTACTACATTGGCTAGCCAGTTTGAATATCTTACCTCTCGGATCGAATCGATATTAAGTAAGCATGTTACCTCTTCTTTGACGAATTTATTCCTGGCTTCGGCAATCAGGCATTTTTTTTGTCTTACCGGAGGTATGTTGGGATCCAAGATTAACTTGTGTACGGCTACCTCTGTCGGGATGCCTGTCATATCCTCATACGACCATGCAAAACAATCGGTGTTAGATTTAAGGAATTTAATAAAGTTGGACCTGTGTTCTAGGTGCTGTCCTGTCCCCAAGTGGAATTTCCTTTCTAGGAATTCTTCGAACAATGCCACTTGCTCCAGCTCTTCCGCTGTCGACTTCGTTGCATCAGTCTTTTCTGGAACTTGAAAATATCTCAAAACCTGATAATATTCCGACGCCACTACCTTCAGACTATCTTGATCTAGTTCGGGAGTGGGTGCCGGTCCTTGTAATTGTTATGCCACATGTTCCTTTCCTTTGCTACTGGAGAACGAAACTGCATTCATCCCCCTTGCCGCCGGTTGATCACCCCTTATCTGCTTAATTCCTTCGGGAGTTGGAAACTTCAGCGATTGATGATACTTTGATGGTACAGCTTTCATCTCGTGCAACCATGGCCTTCCCAGAATGATATTGTATCCCATATCACCATCTACCACTTTGAAAAGAGTTGTTTTCATTGCTCATCCAGCGTTCGTGAGTAATAAAATTTCTCCCCGGGTTGTCACACTTATGAGGTTGAATCCGGCGAGGAGCTTTATGACCGGAATAATGCTTCCGGTGAGTTCAGCTTGCTCCAATACTCTCCATTGTATGATATTAGCCGACCTTCCTGGATCCACTAGAAGACATTCAATCCTAAAATCTAGCACATTTAAAGAAATTACCATTGCGTCGTTGTGTGGTAGCAACAATCCATCTGCATCTTCCTCTGTAAAAGTGATATCCTCTTCCCGAAGCCTTTTGCTATGCGTTATTGATACTTTTATCTTCTTTGCTGCTGAAAAGGTGACCCCGTTAATCTCGTTCCCTCCAAAGATCATGTTGATTGTTTGACGCGGGAATCTTCTCCTGCTTTCGAGGGTTCCGCGTTGTCCCGGTTACGATCATAATTATTCTTAGCTCGGTCACTCTAGAATTCTCTGAAGTGACCATTCTTCAATAATGTTGCCACTTCTTCCCGGAGGTGTCGACAGTCCCCTGTCCAGTGGCCATTGGTCCCGTAGTATCCACACCACAAGTTGGGATCCCTCTGGCTAGGATCAGATCTTATCGGTTGGGAACCGTGCTTCTTTGGTGTTTCTCATGGCCGACACCAAATCCACTATACTGACGTTGAAGTTGTATTCCGATAACTTGGGGGTAAGAAGGATCCCGCGACCCTGACGCTTCTTTATCTTGCAGTGATCGATTGTTCCGACCACGATCAGTCCCCCTGTCAGCGGCGAACCTGTCCGTTGTCTAGAAACCTCTGCTGTGGCCTTCGGTCCGTTCATTAGGGAAAAAATCGGCCCCTCGAAGTACGTCTGTCCGCGTCATAATCATCCATTGATTTTTATTTATTCTTTTCTCATCCTTTGGTCGAGGATGGAAAATCAACTTGATCATCTTCAATCCTTATTTTTGATTCATACCAGTTGTGGACATCCGCCCAAGTTGTTGCTTGAAACTCGAGTAGGCTTTCCTTCAATTTCCGGAAAGCGTCTGAACTCCTCGGAATAAATCCCTTGGTGAATGCTTCAGCCGCCCATTCATCCGGGACAGCCAGGAGCAACATTCACTCCTTCTGGAATTGAGTAACGAACTCTCGTAGTGGCTCGGACTCTCCTTGTGCAATTCTGAATATGTCGGCCTTCTGGGCCTGTACTTTTCTAGCCTTGGCATGAGCCTTGATGAAAGAATTTGCGATCAATTTAAAGGATTCTATGGAATGCTCAGGTAATAGCGAATACCACGTTAAGGCTCTCCTTGTGAGGGTTTCTCCAAATTTCTTTAGCAACATAGTTTCAATTTCATGGGGAGCTAAATCATTTCTTTTTACCGCCGCTGTATAGGTGGTAATATGCTCTTGAGGATCTGATGTTCCGTCATACTTTGACACTTCAAGTATTTTGAACCGTTTCGGGATTAACTCTGGTGTCGCACTTGGCTTGTATGGCAATTGAGTATACTTTTTCGAGTTCGGACCTTTCAGCACTAGTGACGCGCCCGGGATCTGGTCCATGTGGGCGTTCACTTTCCTCATAAACCGTAAAAGTTCATTGTTGAAAGGATCATTCTCGTTATTGAGGCCGGATACGCTCCCCTTGCCCCATTGGAGCCAATTTCACCCCTGGAGTGTTGTTGTTGACCCTCTGTGTTGTTTGATTAGAGGGAGCCCCGGGTGGAATCGGATCTTGTCTGTTTGCAGTATTTGAAGCTCCCGACAGCGCCTGCTTCAACTCCGTCTTAACCTTATCCTATCGCGTGAGGTGGCCTAGAATGATCGCCTGTTGCTCTTGCAAGACCCTTATCGCGTCAATGATATATTCCTTATCAGCATCATCGGGAGTTGTCTCCCGAACATGTCGAGGATATTGCTTGTCATGCACCCGTGTAGTGCCATTCCCGTCATTATGGGTGTCACTGATTGAGTCCTCAAAATGAGGCTGATCCCCTCGAAACTCGGGGTTGTGCATGTTGTTAACAATGTTATCTGCCATTTCTTATGATTTTTTCTAAGACAAAATAATTAAAACACGTTAGAAAAAAAAAGGCAAGGATCAATTTAGTTACATGGCTGTCTAGGCCCCACGGTGGGCGCCAAACTGTTTACCCGTAAAACAGTACAGTTGAATTTATACGTTGTTTCTAGACAAATGAATTAATTTAATCTTGAAATAATAAAATAATCGAAGAATTATGCAACACTTAGCCTTTAGATGTACACGAAACAGTAGAAGCAACAGTTCGGGGAACAAGGCTTCCGGGCACAACAACAACGAAATCAAAAGTAAGAAGATAAGATTGTATTAAGCTTTGTATAGAATGTAATGTAAGTTTGCCAGAAAATTCGTCCCCTTACAATGATAAATGAGCTTACTATTTATAGTTATGTCTAGGGAAGGAGGTCCTAGGATCGTGCCCTTCTTTAATATCAATTATAAGGGACATTGATGAAGATGTAACGGCGAACATAAATGCCAAATTTCATGTACCGGGTAATTGCTCTTAATGCCATAGAATATTCTCTATTATATGCTACCGGACGAAGAGCATTTATCACATCTTTATGAGCGTTATTCTTTCTGGCGACAAAAAAACAGTTACCTTTGATCTTTGGCCATCTCCGTTTTAGATTCCACATGTCTTTTTTTGAACAGCCACGTGTCATAACATATTTTATCCTATATAACATTGTATCATCTTCGGAAGATACATTGGGCATATATCCGTTTACGTGATAACAAGCATATATATATATATATATATATATATATATATATGTTAGAGAAGTCACCAATTTCTACGATCATACTTAAAAATTTACATACTTAACTCTAGATTGATTCTTGGTGTTTGGATGAAAGAAAGATTGTTCTTTTTTTCTATTTTTATTGCTAAAAAAGTAGAATAGTATTCCTTCCATTTCATTTAATGTAACCCGTTTGACTGTATACTTAATTTGTTAAGAAATTTTTCAGCAACCGTATTAGTCATTTTCGTGTCAGCGGCAACTCCTTCCGCGGGTCTATGGATTCAATGGAGGAATTGAGCATGGACCTTTTTTAGAATCAGATAGCGAGATCAAGAGGATTGTAACAAAACACATATATTATTATTTCATTCATTTTTCAATTATTTACTGTACATTTTTTTGAGATATAGCAAATAATCCGCACATTCCGCACTTGTATATGATTCAGATTAATCTGAGTGCCCTTTAAAAGTCAAAGTGCTTTCTACCAAAATTCTTCTCATTTCCAGAATTTATACTCAAAAACTCTAATTAAACGCTAAAATAATTGTATTCAATTAAGGAGGATGGGCTCTTGTATTCTTTTGTTGGAGTCTTGAAGTTCCTTGAACTAGATGGAAACCGAACATTCCCTCTGGACATGAATTATTAGATTTTCTCATTTAATCTTTGTGGTTATTACAGAACTTTTCAGCATCTTTCGTTGCTTCCTTTATTACTAGTATAATTATTATTATTATTATTTTTTCTTGTCAATAACTCCACTTACATCTTCTGTAAAGGTAAGAGGTCTAGTGCATGCAGGTCGACACGTGGTAGAGTTAACACTTAATTTGGCAGGTCTTTGTGCCGTCAAAACACAAAATTGAAGGCCATTTCTGTCATTTGACATCGAAAAATTAGGGTTGAATCCCCTTTCTTTTGCTGTCTGTCCTTTTATAATATCGAGCTCAGACCATCATTACATCAGCCACTTCACCCCCACACCTTCCCTCTGATCCTCCTTTACTCCCCCGCATTATCAATTTTTTTGGCTGTTTTCTCCAATTATTCCCATTTTCTTCACTTAAACTACCTCCTTTATCGGTTCAATCTTTCTTCATTAGTTCATGGATCCTACGGAAAAGGTAAATTAAGACCCTATTTATACTTCAATCTGCCAGCATTGTGGTTTTGCTTCTTATAAGTTGTTACTGATACAGGAAGATTCTTTGGGTAATGAGACAACGGAGAGTACTAAATCTTGTACTGATTGCAAAACTACAAAGACACCCTTGTGGAGAATTGGTCCTTATGGGCCTAAGGTAAGTTAATTACACCCATTTTTTTGGGTCATAATCAACGATTTCTAATCTGGCTGCTAATTCGCATTATTAATTACTTTATTGCAGTCACTGTGTAATGCTTGTGGGATCAAATACAGAAAGAAAAAGGGTACCCCATCTGGATTTGGCAAAGACCCAGAGAAGAAGAAGGAGAAGAAGAAGAAGAAGAAGAAGAAGAAGAAGAAGAAAGAGACAGGTGTTTCTAACAGTAGTACGGACAAACTAGCTCACAGCAAAAATGATAAAATTGGAAAAGATGGGAAGCTAAGCAAAGGATTGAAGGTGAGGTTTATGATGTTAGGGAAAGAAGTGGTGATATTACAGAGGCAGAGATCTTCAATGAAGAAGAAGCCAACAAGTCATAGGAAATTTGGTGAAGTTGAAAGAGCTGCTCTCCTTTTGATGACTCTGTCTTGTGGCTCTGTTTTTGCCTAAAGTCAGCACTATTAGTTAGTAGTACTAATTACTAAACCCTAACCTCTTTTTTTTTGCTTATTAAAGTAGATAAACCCTTGTTTTTTAGGCTTAGTCAAAGCTTTTAGGGGTACTATAAAAAATATACCAGATGGGTTAACAGAAAAAAGAATCTGGTTTTAGAGCCTTTTAAAGAAATGGCTTGATTTTGGTAGCTTAGGAAAAGGAGAGGAAGAAAGTGAAATTGTATATATATATGATGGTGCTGATGATCGAATATGCTTTTGTTTTTGAGTTTTGCACTTTATTGTCTCTCTGTTTGCTGCCCAAAATTGGATTATCATTTGATATTCTGCAATTGTTAATTCTGTTTGTCTTATAAAGTTGATGAAGAACCTCAAAAGTTTAGCCAATTTCATGTTTTGTTCAATTGTCTCACTGAATGAGTGGTAGGTACCCTCTTTTCCTCTTTGGGAGGGCGGGTAGGTGAGTAGGAGAAGGGGTGGGGATAAGCAAGGAAAATCCCAGGTTGGTGGAATTAATTCAAAATGCTCTTTGATGTTGAAGACACTGTGAGTTTAATTTCAACTTTTGTCGTTCTGTTTTATGCTAATTCATTAATTGTAACTTGTAGGAGAGAAAAAGTGATCGTCTTTTTTTAACTACTACGGTAGTATTTAAGTCCTAAATTTTCCTTCAAACTAAAAAAGGAAATTGCCAATCATATGTACATCAACTTACATCTGAGTGTGAACTATAAACTTGTCTAAGGCAACATTCAATCGAAAGGCAATCTGATGTTAAAGAAATTCTCTACCAGAGCTTTGTGAAATAAATGTGGGAGAGAAGAGGTCTGCCAATTAACACTCACATAGTTGCATTGTGTTATTCGAACATATAAATTTATAATTATTGTACTAAAATTATTGCTTAATATACATTTGGTCTTGGTTCAATTTTTTTAGCTCTCCTTTAGTTCAACAACAGAATTACAAAGAACCTTCAATCTGGAGAAATATCTAGTCTTATCCTTAACGGTAAATGCTGGCTGCGTCAAATTTGAGTATTTAAAAAAAAAATCAAAATACCATCCTTTGAATATATGGATAAATAATCAGAGCCTTCAAAAGAAAGGGCTTGATTTTGGTATTCGGGAAAGATAAGAAGAAAGTGAAATTGTAGTATGATGCATTAAATATACCCTATGTTATATTTTGGGTCTAAATATATTTCTGCCGTAATGGTATTGGTTTAAATATACTCTTTCTGTTAAGTTTGTCCAAGGTGAACATCCAACCTTACGTGACACTAGTATTTGATGAGGTGGATGTCGCATGACATATCATTTCAGCGCCCCTAATCCATATATACAGGATTAAAAGTTGAAATGTAAAATTTTTCTTAACAGCAGTAATGGTGGCATTAGTGGTCGAGGTAATAAAATTTTAGTGGTGGAAAAAAGCAATCATTTAGGGGCCTCGTTAGCAACCCATCATTCTTCCCTAAGCTGTCAGAGTCCGATCGAACCGAGCAAGAGATAGAGGAATCCTCGCTCATAAATGCGAATTGCAAAAGTAAGTCCGAATTCTTTTTCATTAGGCTCTATAATCTGGTCCCTGTCCCTGATAAGGTTTGATTGTTATCCATAAATCTTATTTTGACCGCGGGAAGATAAACTTTGCAAAAAAAATTATTGTCGGTGCACATAGGATTAAAAGTTCACTTTAAACAAACTTTATCGGAAAAAAACGTATATTTGAATTAATATTATAACAGCAAAAATATATTTAGACTCAAAAAGTATAACGAGGAGAAACCTTTCCTTTTAATTATGTCAGTTGTTGTCTGTTTGCTTCCTAAATTGGATCATACAATTGTGTAAATGTTTATTTTGGTTTGTCTTGTAAAGTTGATCACTCAAATTTTTTGCGAATTCCAATTCAATGGGCTGACTGAACGGATATATACTGCAAGTTGCACGGATGTGAAATTGTCGTGTTTCTAATTTGAAGCGTTCAATTATTCTACGTGTGACCCAACACAGATAATTAGGTTGATATCGCGATCTCACGCCTATTTTATATATCGTTACTAATTCCGCTTATTATATTGTTATGTTATAGTTCAAGTGTCAATAGTGTAAATTTCACTGTCAATATAAAAGTGCAACTCTCTTACAGTTTGCAAAATGAACCATGCTTTTGGGTGGAAACTTCCGAGGCAATATTGTTGGCAACTTGGCATTATTTACAGTTTGGAGGCACCAAATTTAATCTCTGGAACTACGAATATGATTCAAATCATGCGGTAAAGTTGAATTGCGAACAAGTCGAGCTACCTCGTGTAGCCCCCACATTAACTTAAGAAAAATTTGATGTTAAGGGATTGTGTGGTACATTAACCTAAATTGTGGAAGTAGATAGCTTTCTAATTAAGAATAACAAGTTGAGAAAGAAGTAAAAAATTTCAAGTTCTAACAAAAATTGATTTGTTAAGAGTAGTTGAAAGGTAGTTAAGGTATCGTAGGATTAGGATTCCCTAAAAGAAATTTTGCATATTATGTACTCTCGAAAAGCAACTAAATTAATTAAATTAAAGTAGAATACGTTATAATCGTCCATATAATTAGCATATGAATTTTCATGTCAGAACTTTAATGAAGGAATATATATTCAATAATGCTACTCGGATAATTAAAGGATAGCATTGGAGTATAAAACTAAAACCAAAATCACTACTCAGATTTTTATTTAACACAGTACAAATATGGATAATACTTGAAGATGATCATATTGCCAGATAACTGTATATTACAAATGGCTGTAGAACTCTATCTACCTAGAGATAAATATATAGAACTTTAATCTCTCTTTTTTTCTTCTATTTTTTCCAGAATAAAATGCACCTTGACTTTCTTCAATCATGTCATCATAGCAAGGTGCAGGAAGATTCATACGGTGGAAATTTTCTTCTTCTCCTCTCTAGAGAAGCAACATTTCATAAGGTATATAGTGTGTGTATATATATATATTAAACATCTAAAATCATACATGCGTTACATTATTTCTTTACGAATATAGAATTCAAAAGTTTAACTGCAATCAATATTTTTCTTACTTATCAATTCACAATGCATTTTTTTCTCTTGAAGTAATAATCCATATGTCTCAAAAAATTTATTCCAAGATTATCAAGTTAATTTTGACTAACATTACAGATGTATTTCTTTGTTATTTTGATATGAAAAAAATTCTCTTATGGGATAATATTCATGTAGTTTAAAAGCAATAATTGAAACGTACTTTAAGAAAAATGAATCAATTTTATCTGAACTTTGATATTGATTAAGACCATTGGAAAGGGTCTAGTTATTTAGATGAAGGGGATATTAGGTGAAATCTAAGTATATGTTAAGCCAATATTCACTTTAATCTCCGTTGGACAAAAAGGAAAAAAAAGGTAATTAGTCACTAGTAGTAGTGAGAGACTCAAATAGTTGAATTGGCCTACAAGGTAAGTAGGAAGGGTCCCACCTCCAAAAACAAAAAGTGAAACTTTAATTTCTTTTCCACATGATAACTGGGGAAGAAGACAGAGTCCAAACACCTGTTCCTATTAAACTGCCCTCCAGTCAATTTGTTCTTATTGGTAAACCTGAAAAGACACTAAAGTTGAAGCAAGAAGAAGAAAAAGAAGAGAAGATATGTAGAAGAAGAACTTTCTGGTGGTGGGAAAGGGAAAGCAGCAAAAAGGATCATCACTCCAATTTACTTCCCTTATCTTCTGCTTTTTCTATGAGATTCAATTCTAAAAAGGGAAGCCAAGAAGATCTTAGCACAGAGAAAAAAATGACTTGTTTTACTGAAATTTCAAGCTTGATGATCACCATTTCAATTGTGATAATTTTTGCCTATCCTTTTCTACAATCTTCCCCTCCTACAGAAGCAACAAAATCATCAAATTCAAATCATGATCCTCTGTTCAACTATAGACAATCACCTAATTTCAAGAACTCAGTCAAATGTGCAATATTTCCCACAAGTTCTACTAGCTCAAAAATCTGCAATCCTTCTTTAGTCCATATTTCAATGACCCTTGACACTAAATTCCTTCGCGGCTCGGTTGCAGCAATTCATTCAATCCTTCGACATTCTCACTGCCCTGAAAATCTCTTCTTCCATTTCATTTCCTCAGATAGTACAAATCCTGAACCCCACTTGGAAAAGATCTTCCCTTTATTGGCATTCAAGATTTACTATTTCAATCCAGGGATTGTGCAGAACAAGATTTCTTCTACTATAAGGGAAGCTCTTGAACATCCATTGAATTATGCAAGGAATTATTTAGCTGAACTCTTAGAGCCTTGTGTTGAAAGGGTCATATATTTGGATTCTGATATCATTTTAGTTGATGACATTTCCAATCTGTGGAGAACAAGTCTTGGATCAAGAACTGTGGGATCGCCTGAGTACTGCCATGCTAATTTCACCAATTATTTTACTCCTAAATTTTGGTCTCACAAGAAGTTTTTTCGCGCATTCCGTGGCCGGAGACCTTGTTACTTCAACACAGGTATGATGATGTTATTTTCTTCTTATTTTAAATGTAATTATTTGTGATCACATTGGATAGTCTTTTTAAAGAATGGTTCAAACAATGTGCAAGAGTCTACCACTTTGACAAAATGCAAATAGTAAAGATTATACATGTATTTGTCCATCCTTCCACCTAATTTACCATGTTTCAACAACCATTGATCAAGTAAGTCCATAGACCTTACTCTAATACAACTAGGGATGTCTTTTTTCTTTCTTTTTTAGCTTCTAAGCTAGCATTTGGATATCGATTTGGTTAAAACTTGAAAAAAATGAGCTTTTCAAGATGATCTGAAAAATATTTTTTGAAAGTTAAAATTATGTTTGGACATGTATTTTACTTGAAAAAAATTGAAGCTTTGTGAGCAGAAAACTTCAAAAAGTTCAAAAATTACTTTAGAGCTGTTATTAGGATTTGAAGATTTTGTTTTCAAAATCTACCAAAAAATGGTTAAAATCTATAAACAAACAGATATTTGAAAACAAAATTTGAAAAAAAACTCTCAAATTTTATGGTCAAACGGGAGCTAAATACCTTTGCTTTAGAAGAACGAGCCATTTGTGGAAGAGTCAACGACTAAAGCATGCAAATTTAACTCATCTACACTGACTTTTACACTGTCACTATATTTTAACATGTTCGAACAACTTATTTAGCGCACCGTTTAGTTATCAGAATAAGGCTTACTATATATTGTTTCCTATTGTTGCAGAATACCTTAACAGATTAAAGTCTAGATTGATTTTTGAATGGACTAGATGATGTAGCTAAAGCTATTGGCATTTTTCAGGTGTGATGGTGATTGATTTGAGTAAATGGAGGAAGTACAGATATACAAGGAAACTAGAGAGATGGATGAAGATTCAGAGAGTTCATAGAATATATGAGCTCGGTTCATTGCCACCATTTTTATTGGTGTTTGGAGGGAAGATAGCACCAATACACCAAAGATGGAACCAACATGGACTCGGAGGGGATAATTTGAGGGGAAGTTGCAGAAATATACATGCTGGTCCTGTTAGTTTGTTGCATTGGAGTGGAGGTGGCAAACCTTGGCTAAGGCTCGATTCTGCCAATTCTTGCCCTCTCGACGAAATCTGGGCTCGCTATGACTTGCATGCACCTCCTATGTGACCAGACATTTGATAGTAATTAATAAGATTCTCACGCCAACCATTTTTGTAAATCATCTTATCAATAATTCATAATGCTATTAAGTTTAAATTTTATGCACGGGTAGTCCATAGGTAGAGCTGTCAATATGGGCTTGGACAGTTAAGCCGGTCTAATCCAGCCCGTGATTTAATAGGGTTGGGGCTAAGATTTTGGAGCCCATTTAACAATGAGGTTTTTAAGTTCGACCCAGTAAGCCCGTGATCCATGAAGCTTGACGGAGGCTGGATTAGGCCGGCCCGTGGGCTAATAAACGTATTTAATTAAAAATATAAAAAAATATAGGCAACTAAAAATAATAAGAAGGGTAGTCCAATCTCAAACTAGTAATATTTTTATGTGAATTTAAATATTTTTTTCTTAAAATTTTAGTTATTTCTTAATGTTTAACTAATTAACATTGCATATAGATATAGATGAAAATGAAGATGTTAAGACATCTTTATTTTACAAGAGGATTCGAATGTGCTTGATGATGATGATTTGTTGGTGCTGGATATGTCATGAGCATCTTGAAAATATTTTTGAGTAGTTTGTTTTGAGTATTGACTTTTAATAAATGAAATATTGTCCTACTTTTTTTGAGTTTTAGAGTAATCTATTAGAACAATGTCAAAAGCTATTAAGTTTTGCAGAAGCTTTCTATCCAATAAGTATGTTTTCAGACTTGTAATTATATATATTAGATTTTAGGTTAAAACTTAAATTTTAAGAAATATGAAAAATAATTTTTAAAAATGGTGGGTCGGCCCATGGTGGCCCCGTGCCCCTCGTAAGGCTGGGGTGGACGAGCCATTTTAAGGCCCGTCAAAATAGTGGACCAGCCCAATCCAGCCTGTCAAACCCGCATGGGCTGGGCCAGCCCGTATTGATATCTCTATCTATAGGTTTCAAGGACAAATATTACCATGTACTATTAGAAAAGGTTTAAATGTACCATTCGTTATACTTTGAGTCCAAATGTACCTCTATCATTATACTATTGGTTCAAATATATCTTTTTTCCGTTAAGTTTGTCCAAAGTGGACATCTAATCCTACGTGACACTAACATTTGATGATGTATATGCCACATGGCATGCCATCTCAGCGCCCCTAACCCATTTTACCCCTTCCTTCTATTGTTTTTCCACTACTAAAATTTCTTGCCCCTCCACCACTGTTGCCACTATTACCGCTACCATGAAAAATATTGTATTTCAAATTTTAGTCTTTTATATATGGATTAGGGACGATCGGGTGGCATTTCATGTGGCATCCACCTCATCAAATGTAAGTGTCACGTATAAATGGATATCCACTGTGGACAAACTTAACAGAAGAGGGGTGTATTAAAACCAATAATATTACGGCTGGGATATATTTGGATCCAATGTATAATGAAGGGTATATTTAAATTTTTTCTCATAGTACAGTGGTATATTTGGCCCTTTCCCGTTTTTTTATTTCCACCAATTAAGTCTTTAATTAGGAAAAGAGTAAAACTTAAATATTGCCTTCTTTAGCTTATGTTTAAAATAAGTAAGTAGAAACTATGAGTACACTTGTCGGGAAATAATCTACTCTCACATAAGTATGGTTATGTGACTCACATAGTAAAATTTCTCAAACCACAACGTCATAAACCTATTTTTGTATCAATTAAAAATCAGTGAATTATGTGTTAAAATTTTTGAAAATACAACAAACTAGAAAGTCAAGTTTTCAACATAGACAACTAAAAAAATGAATTTGACTTTCTGATGAGTTGTAACTTTTAGAAATTAACACATAGTTAAGTGATTTTAATGATATAAAAAATAATTTTATGACTTTATTGATATAATGGGTATAATTTAGTGACTTTAATAATATAAAAAATAATTTTGTGACATTACAGATACACCAAGTAAAAAATCATTCATTTTAATGATTAAAAAATTATTTTGTGACTGTGAGCACCTAATTTTTGCCCCACATAGAAAATTATACTTAAAAAAAAACTTCAAAAATAGCTTTAAATTATTTTTTTAGAATTCTAGGAATTTTGTTATATTTGATGCATTTTTAATAGAATTTTAAATCCAAAGAAAATACAAAAAATATTTTGATCTTTACATTTTCTTTTAGATTTTAGTTGCATAATTAATTGCATTTATAAAACACTAAAAATATCAAAAATACATTAGTCACCTTACATGCATTGTTAGTTAAATGAATTAGTTAATTGTTAAAAATAGTTAGGTGAGTCAATTTTGCAAATTAGGTTTTAGAATTAGAGAGTTTAATTAAGTGGTTAATTTTAAAATATAATACAAAGAGAATAGAGAAAAACGGGGCTGTTGACTTTACAATTGAATTGGGCTGCCCTTTCAAGCCCAAATACCGGCTTAGTTTTGCCCCTATACCAGTTCCAGCCCATTCTTCATACCCGGTCCGCCCTGTTAGTGACCAAAACGACTCCGTTTTGGTCACGCTCAATCTCAGTCATTAATCATCCCTCTGATCCGACTGTTCGAAACTCGTCTCTCACCCTCCTATATATATGTCCGAAACCCGTCTCTCGCCCCCCTCCCCCAACGAAACCCTAGAGACGCCCCTCTTCGTCTCTCTCACTTTTGCTCTCACAGTCGTCGCCGACGCCTTATGGCGGCGGCCCACCTCCAATCCACCCCAAATCACTACCCCATGGCCTCTTTCGTCTCCTTATCCCTAATCCCTCAACTATTCTCTCCAAAAACTCCTATAACTTCACGGATTTTAAATCTAAGAAGTTGGAAACCCTAAAATCTGCCATTGTTGATTCTCGAGTTTCAGAGTGCGATTCGACTCGGAACTCACATTAATCGATTGTTCTCATTAATGTTACTTTCGATTCGTTTTGAGAGATTACTCGGACGCATCGGTCGACGAACTACCAAAAGCTTACTTCAGTTCGATTAGGTAATATTTGTTTGCTTTCTTTTCTTTCTGCCTTCTTCTCCTTCTTCTCTTATTCTGTTTTTGTTTTGAGTGTCGACAATCATTGTTTTCATGTTTGAGATTGCCCTGCACTTTCTGTTTTTGAGGTCAAATCGAGACCTGCCTTGACCGATAAGTAGGTCTGATAGTCTCGAGGCCAGCATTTTCTGTTTTCGAGGTCAAATCTAGACCTGCTTGGCCGATAGACAGGTCCGATAGTCTCGAGGCCAGCATCGAGACCTGCCTTAACCGATAGGCAGGTCTGATAGTCTCGAGGCCAGCATCGAGGCCTGCCTTGACCGATAGGCAGGTCCGATAATCTTGAGGCCAGCATTTTCTATTTTCGAGGTCAAATCGAGACCTGTCTAGACCAATAGGCAGGTTTGATAGTCTCGAGGCCATCATTTTCTCTTTTCAAGGTCAAATCGAGACCTGCTTTGACTGATAGGTAGGTCCGGTAGTTTCCAGGCCAAAAGAGCACACTTAGGTGGGTCGGGGGTATGTTCAAAAGATAATTAAACTTTAGGGGGCCTTAAGAATAAAACTAAAAGAAGAGGGCTTAAAAAGAAATTTGTAACTGCCAACAGGGCAACTGGCATGTTAGTTACAAAATATTCCTTCTGTCAGACCCAGATTTAGCGCTGAAATATTCCTTTCCCCCCACTCTCTGGAACCTAACCTTCAATATATAAGCATGCTCATAGAGCAGAAACTTACCCATAGAGGAACATACAGATATAAACACTGACCCCTAAGAGAAAACTATCTGAAAAATCAAACTTAGCTAAAAGGTAGAAGAAAAAAGGGTGGAAATTCTGGAAAAATTCTACTTCAGTTTCTGGGATTAGGAGTAGCATTCTAGCTGTAGAATTGATTGGTTTAGCTGCTAAAGTCTGTCGCTGCCATTGTTGCTGAATCTCTCCTTTCAACTCTGATTCCTGCTTTATCAAATTCTTCTATTCGATTTCTGCTTCTAAGTATGTAACAGCTTCATCTGTAATCCTTCTTCGAAACATGTGAATGATGAATGAACAGCTGACTTCATGACTTACCTACATTTATGTCTTATAATATCTCCTGATTTCTGTTATAATATTTTATGAAATTGTTTGCTGAGTTGAAATATAAGTTGTAATTGCCTGCTACTTCTTGTTTATATGGTGCTGTTAAAATAATAGTGTTCAAGTTAAAACTGTCATTTGTAATTGCTTGAGTCTATGCAACGCAACAATATGTTAGTTGACAGTTTCAAGCATTGAAAAAGGAATCTGGATATGGATATTAGGTGTATTCATATAGCTGTTTTTTTTAGTTTTGATGTTGTATTCAATAGGAACAGTTTTTGAAATGTACTAAGCCTAATTACAGCATGATTTGAATTCTTTGTTTATTATTGTAGTTAAGTACACAGTAGTATGAACAACATATGTTTTGGAAGATGTATTTGATAGGGATAGTCATTATAATGTACTAAATTTACATTTCAACAGTCTTGAATTCTCTGTTTATCATTGTATTTAAGCATATAGTATCATGAATGTCATTAGTTTGCTTGAACTTGTAATATCTGCTGGTTTTGCTTGTTTTCGAGCTAAACTAGGTCTAAAGGCAAAGCTGGCCCAATTAATTACACAAATCTGATTTGCAGAAGTGTAGGCAATTTTGGGCTTTGGTACAGAGCCCAATAGCGCTTTGCTCCCGCCCAGCCTGCTTTAAGAAATGGGCTGGCAAAAATGTTGTGGGCTTCACATTTAGCCCAGGCCAGTTCATGTCCAGTTTGCTTCGAGAACTGGACTGGCCCATGCGTTAAGAGCCTCGTGATCAGCCCAAATATGTTTATACACAGTATGTTCCAATGTAATTAAAGACGTAAGCAAAGTTTTGTAATTATTTTTCTATTGTAATTAGCAAATGAATCTACCAAGAATTCCAAAATTGATCCTACAAATTTTCGTAAGTTATGGAGCGAATTACCGAGTAGCTGGGAAAATATATCCTTCAAATATCGTAGTTTGGTTTAGGCGCGTTTTAAATAAATCATCATGACTATGGGTACTGTTCCCCTGGCGTAGCCAATGATACGTAAATCCCAATTTAAGTGCGCGTTTCACGTGACTTGACCAAAAATTCAAATGATAATAAAATAAACACGTTGTAAATTGGGGGTGCGTCTCACGTGGAGCGATTCGCAATGTGTACTAGAACAATAAGTGTGCGACATCACGACTTATTTAGATAAACTCCATAAATCTTAAAAAGTGATTAAAAGCGGTTAAAAAGTTAAAAATGCACAATAGGTTCAAAATATGTATTAAATCAGATAATTAGGCCAAGTATTAATTGTTAAGCGACCGTGCTAAAACCACGGAATCCGGGAATGCCTGACACCTTCTCCCGGGTTAACAGAATTCCTTACCCGGTCTTCTGTGTTCGCAGATCGTGAATAGAGTCAATTTTCCTCGATTTGGGATTAAAAGATAAACCAGTGACTTGGGACACCATAATAATTATTCAAAGTGGCTACTCTAAATAAAAAAATAATCTCATTTCGAATAATGTCACTTTAATTGAAAAAACTCTCTATCCCTCGGGAAAAAGGAGGTGTACAGTGACGTTACATATACACCAAGTAAAAATTACTCACTTTAATGATACAAAAAATTAATTTATGACTTTATTAATCCGACATGTAAAGTTAAATGATCATGCATAAAATTAACTCTAATAGGAGTATAATATACTATTCAACTGGACACACAAAGCCAAAACATGTTTGCCGGACGCATGACGCAATTATCAGGGGCGCGCTCTATCACTGAGCTAATAGCTTGTCTGAACCTCGTTCTAGTGAGATTTTTTCCCAAAGTCTAATTAATCCTACTACTTTTGGAAATAGTATTAACCAATTACTTCGGTTTGCTTCACATCTATTTATACCCTTCTTTTCTTTAGGGTATTGTGCGGCTCCAATTCCGACAGAAATTTATATTCGTTTGTCAGTAAAAAAAATCTCATCTTTCTGATTATTTTCTCTGAATTTTCTGCTTGATTGTTGAATTCTTTTAGGCTGAAAAGTTCGAATTCTATATGCTTCTAGACTATAGAGTAGATTAGAGTCCTGTTTGAGGAAATTTGAGTTTCACAGCTTTTGTGCAAGTATTAGTAGTATGAAATCGTACGCAGATCGTCTGATAAAGGTGATGTGCAGATGCCTGAGGATATCATATTCGACATATTGCATCGTTTGCCTTCAAAATCTCTGGCAAGGTTTAAATGTGTTTCTAAGTGTTGGCGAAAGTACATTCCTCAACCAAATCTAATTGGTTTCTTTTATCAAGCTCGGGACACCCGTTTACGTTCGCAAATTCGTTTCTTCTCGTCGTCATCAGATGAATCTCCCTCGTCACGACTAGTGAATAATATTACTAGTTTGGATAAGTCAGTCAAGTTTCTTGGCAAGAAGAAGAGAGTGCATATTGTTGCATCATCCAATGGTTTTCTTCTTTGCAATTGCCAGATAGTCAATTATAACCGGGTTTATTATGTTTATATTTTTTATAATCCTGTCACGAGACAGCGTTCGGCTCTTCCTAAAACTAAAATCCGGATGAAGGACCCAGCTGTTGGTTTTTTTCGTAAGGTAGAGACCCTGCTAAAGATGTCGCCTCCTTTACTATAGTTCGCTATGCATTGCCTTCTATTTGGGGTATACATTTACTAGTATAACAATTGAAAGTTTCTCTTCTGGGACTAATATGTGGACGGCCAATAATATAAATCTGATGTACCTCTTACACTGTGCCCATCCGGGATATAAAAACATCATCAGCTGGTGTCATGGACGGAGTATTCTGTTGGTTTGATCAACGACCACAGATCACTGTTTACGATAGTGTCCACAAGTGTCTCTGGGCTTTGGCATTGCCTGACTCTGAAGAAATTGTGGCCGGCCGAGACAGTTCATGTTTTCTTGGAATATCAGATGGGGCTTTGTATTTGGTATTGAATGATAGATTTGGGTCACCTATTACTGTATGGTACCTTGAGAGTAATATTCGTAGTCGAGATGCAGTATGGGTTAGGAAGTATGTCGCCACTAACGTTGTAAAATGTCCACAGGCTTTTGGACTTGCAAGCTTACATGTTATTGAGAAGCGAAACATGGTTATTCATCCTGTTGTTCCGCACATCTTTTATTTTGTTGTAAGAGGTAAGGTTATTTCTTATGACTTGGAGACAAATATTGCAGAACTTGTGTATGATTTTGGAGAACCTTGCTGAAAACACGATGCTACACATTATTTTCTTACGAGTGGCATCAATGGCCACGTCTTCTGTAGACTGTCAACAAATGTTAGAAGAATGATCATCGTCAATGACAACCTTGCCAATAGTGTATTGGGTCGGACACAATCGAGTGAAGTCGGGCCCGGGCATAGTATGAGGTTGGGCTGCCTCGGTCCGAAGTCAACAAATCGGGTACGGAGGCTGGAGCAGCCGAAACGGGGCAGCCGGTATCGACCGGCCATGGCACGTCTCGTAACAAAGAATCAGTTTCAAACCAGATATTTCACAGATTCCTGATATCTCGCCGGGAGTAAATATCTCAACCGTTATAGACGTTAGGGCACCATTTTAGGATATTTTATCCCGTAATTAAAGGGATTTACTCTGTAATTAGACTTTTACCATGTTTAGGGCTCTTTTAGCTGCCTATAAGAAGGGCATTCGACTTTCACTGTAAAAAAACAAGACATACTGAGAGAAAATATTAGAGTTACTGCTATTCACTATTACTGTTCATCACTACTGTTCATTATCACTGTTCATCAAGTTTTGTTTATATTTCGTCACCAGCTACTCAATCTCTGTGGTTTGATTATTCTTTTTATCTATTATCTTTCAATCGTTTAAATTATACTTTATATTGTATCAAATTGATTCACGGATCCTTAGCACCACGAACAAATTCAATTGTTACTCGGATTTAAGGGTAAACAGTTTGGCGCCCACCGTGGGGCAAAGGATATTAGCGAATTTTTGATACAATTCCTTTTTCACACACTACTTTACGCTTGTTCTTTGCAGAATTTTCTATTTTACAGGTTATTGCCTAATCATGTCACTCACTTTCCGTCAACAACGAATTCAACCACCAAAGCGAAAACAACGTTATGCCCAGAAACGAGGTCCCAATCGACGCCAACTCCCAAATGGCAGTCGATACCGATCAAGCCCCCAGCCCATCGCACAGTGTTCGGGGGGAGAACCACTCGGGTATGCAGCAAAGTGGGGAAGATGATGTTAGCCTCAAAGTAATATTTGATATGCTACTAGCCCAGCAAGCGGCGATAACCCAGTTACAAAGCCGTATTCAGAACCCGGGCGGAGCCGAAGCCGTTCTTCCTCAAGTGGTAGCCGAACAAAACGAGCGGGTCACACCACAACCAGAAGAAAATACCTCAGGAATCAACTCCGGGATTTTCAAGATGCTCGAGGAGTTGACTAAGAGGGTCGAGACAGGAGAAAAAAGGATCGAAGCTAACGACAAGAAAGTCGAGACATATAATTCGAGGGTAGATCAAATACCGGGGGCACCTCCAGTGTTGAAAGGTTTGGACGCAAAAAAGTTCGTGCAAAAACCTACCCCGTCCAGTGCCGCTCCGAAGCCGATTCCAAAGAAGTTCCGCATGCCCGAAATTCCTAAATATAACAGAACTTCGGATCCAAATGAGCACGTAACAGCTTACACATGTGCTATAAAGGGGAACGACCTCGAGGACGACGAAATCGAGTCCGTCCTCCTGAAGAAGTTTGGAGAAACCCTTTCTAAAGGGGCAATGACGTGGAATCACAATTTACCACCAAATTCCATCCACTCCTTCGCCATGCTCGCTGATACCTTCGTCAAGGCCCATGCAGGTGCTATCAAGGTCGAGACGAGGAAATCGAACTTGTTATTCAGACAACGAGAAAGCGAAACATTAAGAGAGTTCGTATCTCGATTCCAAATGGAGCGGATGGACCTACCACCAGTCACAGACGACTGGGCCATGCAAGCCTTCACTCAAGGGCTCAATATTAGCAGTTCTGCGGCATCTCGGTAACTTAAACAGAGCTTGATTGAGTACCCGACCATTACCTGGGCAGACATCCATAACCGATATCAGTCGAAGATCAGAATAGAAGATGACCAAGTCGGGGTTGCATCAGGCTCCCCTTATACGGTTAAAGCCTTTAATCGACATCGAAGGAAGAACTTTCGAGAACCAAGGTCGAACCGAGACAGGCACCGGCCATACCCAGAAGATCGGAGGATTGTACCGAGGGGACATAACATCCCGAGATAAGAAAACAGGTACGACACCAATCAAAGGAACAGGAGGCCGTTGCCAAAAGGCAACTTCGAGAAAACCAGTGATCGCCAAGAAGCACCCCGATTGTCTGAATATAATTTTAATGTCGACCCGGCAACCCTCGTTTCAGCAATTGGTCGCATCAAGGACACCAGATGGCCAAGGCCATTGCAAACAGACCCCGCCAAAAGAGACCCCAACCTTGTATGCAAGTATCATGGCACTCACGAACACAGAACGGAAGATTGCCGACAGTTGAGAGAAGAGGTAGCCCGGTTGCTCGAGAACGGGCATCTTCGGGAATTTCTGAGCGACCGAGCAAAGAATCACTATGAAAATAGGGACAGGCCGGCAGATCAAAAAGAGCCAAAGCATACAACCAACATGATAATTGGAGGTGCCGATGCGCCTCAAGTACCGGTACTGAAGCGTACCAAAATATCCATTACCCGAGAAAAACATACTCGGGACTATGCAACGGAGGGAACTCTGTACTTCAGCGACAAAGATATCGAGGGCCTTACACAACCTCACAACGACGCATTAGTGATATCGATGTTGATATACGATACTCGAGTGAAGTGTGTACTTATCAACCCCGGGAGTTCAGCCAACATAGTCCGGTCGTGGGTCGTTGAACAACTGGGACTAACAAACCAGATCATTTCCGAGGTCCGGGTGCTCAACGGTTTTAACATGGCATCGGAGACAACCAAGGGAGAAATAACGCTGATGGTAAACATCCCTGGAACTACCAGAGCAACGAAATTCTGTGTAATCGAGGGAAATATGAGGTACAACGCCTGCTCGGAAGAACCTGGATACACGATATTAAGGCCGTACCCTCAACCTTGCATCAGATGTTAAAGTTTCCATCGGCCGAGGGGGTCATCACCGTTTACGGAGAACAACATGCGGCAAGGGAAATGTTCGCAGTAGAAGAAGCGACACCAAAGTCCACCATTCCCCAACAGAAGGCCAAATAGCAATCACAAAAGCCGTCTTCGACAGACGAGGGTGAGCAAGATCAAATTGATGAAAATAGCTTCGGGATACCCCGATCTTTTGTCGTCCCGGATGAGACCGACGCAACCAAGTCAACAATTGAGGAACTAGAGCAAATCTCGATCCGCCATGACGCGCCCGATCGAAAGGTATACTTGGGCTCGGGTTTGAACTCCGAGCTCAGGACCAGACTGCTTTCTTTTCTTTCGTCTAATGAAAGTTCTTTTGCTTGGTCCCATTTAGACATGACAGGCATACCACCGGAGATTGCGACACACAAGCTGAGTGTCGATCCAAAGTTCTGGCCGGTCAAACAAAAGAGGAGACCTCAATCCGAAGTCAAGCAGGTCTTCATCCAGGATGAGATAACCAAACTTTTAAATATAGGGTCCATTCGGGAGGTAAAGTATCCCGAATGGTTAGCTAACCTATTTGTAGTGCCTAAAAAGGGGAACAAATTTAGGATGTGTATAGATTATAAGGACCTAAATAAAACATGCCCCAAAGATTCTTTCCCCCTGCCCAACATCGATCGTATGATCGATGCCACTACTGGTCACGAGACTCTTAGTTTTCTCGACGCCTATTCTGGATATAACCAGATACAAATGGATAAGGATGATCAAGAGAAAACATCTTTCATCACTAAATATGGCACTTACTGCTATAATGTGATGCCATTTGAGCTTAAGAATACGGGGACTACATACCGGCGTCTGGTGAATAAAATGTTCGAAAACCAACTAGGTAAAACTATGGAAGTTTATATCGATGTTATGTTGGTCAAGTCCCTGCGAGCAGAGGACCATCTTAGTCATTTGCAGAAAACGTTTGACATTTTGAAGAAGTACAATATGAAGTTGAACCCGAAAAAATGCGTGTTCGGAGTAGGCTCCGGGAAATTTCTCGGGTTCATGGTCTCGAACAGAGGAATAAAGATCAACCCGGACAAAATCAAAGCCATCGAGGATATAAAAGTCGTCGATAGCGTCAAGGCCGTTCAAAAACTGACAGGCCGAATTACAGCATTAGGCCGCTTCATATCTAGATCATCGGATAGAAGCCACCGGTTCTTCAATTTGTTGAAAAAGAAGAACGAGTTCTCATGGGGACCTGAGTGCCAGCATGCCTTAGAGGAACTGAAAAGGTACCTTTCAAGCCCGCCCCTATTACATACGCCAAAAACCGACGAGCTATTGTATCTTTACCTCGCCGTGTCGGAGATAGCGGTAAGCGGAGTTCTGGTTCGAGAAGAACAAGGTACGCAATTTCCCATTTATTATGTTAGTAGAACATTAGGAGAAGCCGAAACCAGGTACCCGCAGTTAGAGAAATTAGCACTCACCTTATTGAGTGCCTCTAGGAAATTGAAACCATACTTCCAATATCACCCGATATGCGTGGTGACTACTTACCCACTTAGAAATGTTATGCATAAGCCCGAGTTATCCGGCCGACTGGCCAAGTAGGCAATCGAGATCAGCGAGTACGATATCCAATATCGACCTCGAACCTCGATAAAATCTCAAGTACTGGCCGATTTTGTCGCCGACTTCACACCGTCGCTCATTCCCCAAGTCGAGAAAGAGCTCATGACTAAATCGGGGACTCCTTCGGGAGTGTGGACTATGTTCACAGACGGAGCCTCAAATTTGAAGGGGTCGGGGTTGGGCGTCGTACTCAAGCCCCCGACCGGGAACACAATTAGACAGTCCATTAAGACTATAAGACTGACTAACAACGAAGCCGAATATGAGGCTATGATTGCAGGTCTAGAATTGGCCAAGAACCTTGGGGCAGAAATAATCGAGGCCAAGTGCGACTCTCTCCTTGTAGTCAACCAAGTGAATAGAACGTTCGAAGTCAGAGAGGGACGTATGAAAAGGTATGTGGATAAACTGCAGGTCACTTTACATAGGTTCAAGGAATGGACCCTGCAGCACATACCTCGGGAACAAAACAGCGAGGCCGACGCCCTCGCTAACCTAGGCTCATCGGTCGATGATGAAGAAATCGACTCTGAAAAGGCCGTGCAGTTGCTGAGATCGGTAGTGGAAGAAGGTCACGCCGAGGTCAACTCGACAAGTCTGACTTGGGACTGGAGAAACAAGTACGTAGAATACCTCAGCTCAGGTAAGTTGCCACCTGACCCCAAAGAGTCGAGAGCATTGCGTGCAAAGGCGGCCCGATTTTGTTTGGCCGATAATGGAGCTCTATATAGAAGAACCTTCGGAGGGCCCCTAGCTATATGTCTCGGCCCCGGGGATACCGAATATATTTTGAAAGAGATACACGAAGGAGCTTGTGGCAATCATTCGGGCTCCGATTCATTAGTTCGGAAGGTAATCCGAGATGGCTATTACTGGATCGATATGGAGAAGGACGCCAAGGAATTTGTACACAAATGCGGCAGGTGTCAAAGACATGCACCGATCATCCACCAACCTGCCGAAACACTGTATTCAGTTATATCGCCATGGCCGTTTATAAAGTGGGGAATGGATATAGTAGGCCCGCTCCCTCGAGCACCAGGTAAAGCTCAGTTTATCCTTTTTATGACTGACTATTTTTCTAAGTGGGTGGAATCACAGGCTTACGAGAAGGTCAGAGAAAAGGAGGTGATCGACTTCATATGGGACCATATCATCTGCCGATTTGGAATGCCTTCTGAGATCGTATATGATAATGGAAAGCAGTTCATCGGCAATAAGGTAACCAAATTCTTCGAAGACAACAAAATCAAAAGGATATTATCAACTCCATACCACCCCAGCGGCAACGGTCAAGCAGAATGACCAATAAAACTATAATTCAAAACCTCAAGAAAAGGTTAGTTGACGCTAAAGGAAGGTGGAGGGAAATGTTACCCGAAGTCTTATGGGCGTATCGAACGACTGAAAAAACCAGTACCGGAGCCACTCCATTTTCTTTAGTATACGGCACCAAAGCACTGATACCGGTCGAGGTAGGCGAACCGAGCATCAGATTTCAACATGCAACCAAGGAGTCCAACAAAGAGGCTATGAATGTTAGCGTGGAACTCTTAGATGAAAGAAGAGAAGCTGCTTTGGTCCGAATGGAATCTCAAAAACAGAGAATCGAGAGGTATTATAATCGAAGAACTCGACTTCGACACTTCAATGCATGGGACTTAGTACTCAGAAGAATCACGCTTAATACTCGAGACCCTAACGAAGGGAAACTGGGACCGAACTGGGAAGGTCCCTATACTATACTAAAGGTCACCGGGAAGGGCTCATACAAGCTTGGAACTTCGGATGGTAAGCCGTTGCCAAATAACTGGAATGTGAGCCACTTGAAAAGATACTACTGTTAAGGTAATTTACATCACCTTTTTCTACTTTCATTTTTATTTATTGGTACTGACGTATGCAGGACAGATCGATATTAAGCAAGTTAAGCACCAAGTATTAGGACTGAAAGCACGCGTTGCACTCTTTTTCCCTTCGACCGGTTTTGTCCCAAATTGGGTTTAACGGCAAGGTTTTTAATGAGGCAACCATATGTCGTGCTAACATAGATTAACCATTTACTGGAATTCACGAGTTCTTAAGCCCAAGGGCTAATTACTTCGATTTCGAGGGGGCTAAACAAAGATTGTTAGGATTTCATGTAAGGGTCAAACGGTCAAAAGAGCCGTACCCGGGTAGACCGATCTTGCTCCCCTCTGACAAATGAAGATGTACAAGTATATGAATATCAAAAAAGTCATTTGATGCCTACATTGTGTTCTCAAGCCTAAGGGCTTTTTATTTAATTGTCTTTGCTTTATCAATAATTGATATTAATGAAAGACGCACATCGAGACCGCGGGGGGTGGGGGGTGGGGGGGATAAGACCTAGCACGGCAAACCCCGAAGCCGGCAAATCGGGCTAAGGCCTTATTAAAGCTAACAAAGCGCAAAGGGAATTAAGACCGATCTTGGCAATTCCGATCTACGGCCAAGGCCGAATCAAATTTAAAAATTCATATCTGATCGAAGCATGAAAGAACAAGACTTTGAAACAAAGTTAAGATCGAACCTATTTGGTAGGGGGCTAATTTTTGCTAAGGCATGACCCCGATCCCTATAAGCTTAATTGTTGAAAGCAGAGCGAATAAGAGCTCGTTTAAGTCGTTTTGGACAAGGCTAAGGCCAAACTAGTTATCAATGTGTTCTGAACTCACTACGAGGCTAAGGTCAGGCTAACTATTAATTAGTCGGTCGCAATTTATAATCCTAGCTAAGGCAGGATATTTCGATGCATGAGAATCAAGGAACAAACTCGAAATATATTAAAAAATGTCATTATACAAGGTGGGATCTTTACATAACTCAGGCTATAAAATATTAAGACAATATCAGTCCGAGCCATCTTCATACTTTTCAGGAAAGGTTCTTCTTCTCATTTCATCCTCAACCTTCGATGCCTCAGCAACATCGGAAGATAAATCGAGGCCACGGGCCTGGAGATCCTCGAGAACAGAAAGGCGAGTTTGGCATTGAGTATACTCGATCAGCGCCTTCGATTGCTCATGAGCTACCTCAGCATCAGCCCTATACTGAGCTATCAAGTCATCAGCTTTGGCCTTAGTAGCGGCGGTCTCCGATTTTGCTTCCTGAAGTCTATTGGTCAGAGCCACCCGGTCTTGGTTGAGCGATTCGACTTGGAGCCGATGGAACTCATTGTCCTTAAGCAAGGCTCCGATTCTTTCTTGAGCTGCCGAGGCCTGTTCTTGGAGAGCCTTTTCTCTGCAGCTAGAAGCTCGGCCTTGGTTCTCCAACCGCTCATTTCAGCCTTTGCCTCATTCAGCTCGGACCGGAGTCGATCCAACCGATTGTCCATTTGCCCCATCCGATCAACGCAAGAGGCATGCTCTTTCCTTAAGGAGTTTAGTTCGGCCCGGAGACTTGACAACTTATTTTCAAGCCGCTGACGTCGTTCCCACTCTTGTGCCATTCCTTCTTTGATGCGAAGGAACATTTCGTGGTAAAGCACCGAAGACTGTAGAAAATTCAAATTAAAGATTGTCAGTATGGGTTGTGAACCGAAATATTGAGTATAGTTTAAAGTAAACAGGAAAACATACTCTTTTCAATGACTGTTGAACTTCGTTGAACAAACAAGCCCAATTCACAGCATTCATCGCAGCCCGATCCTCTTCAGTCGCCAAGCTATGGAGATAGCTTGCTACGCCTACCGGCGGGCCTAATGCTCGGCCATCCTCGGGGATAGCAAGGGTTATCATCCTCCTCCTTTTAGGGTTCGAGCTCGGTGCGGGGAATTTATCTACTAACTTGATACCAGCCGACGTTCCACTTGTCTCGGTTGGGGGACTCCTTCTGGGGACTTCGAGGCCAAAAGTGTCGGTCGACGGCACCCCATCAAAAAATTCCTCGAAGGTCCCTGCTGTGGCCGGCACCTTGCTCGGCGTATGTACCTTAGCATCTTGGGATTCTTTCAAAATCGTCTCCGAGAAGGAGGGTGAATGTACCATCTCGGGGATATCCGAGGATCTTCGTGCCACCTCATGCACATTGGCCCGATCTTCGGTCCTTGCTCCCGCTTCAATATTGTCTCCTGGGGAAAAACCGATTTCTTCCATGATCGGCTCGGGGACTTCCCGAGGGGTTTTATCAATTTCGGGGCTCTTTTCCCCCTGGGAGTCGTCTCTCAGTTCGATAGAAGGATCGAGGGCTATGATCTTACGAGCTGCCATCTTCCTTCTACCTTTCTTTTTTTGGGGCTCAGCGTGGTAGGGAGCCCTTTTTCTCTTCTTTCCTCCTTCCTTCTCCGATGCGGGAAGGGGACGAGGAACTGTCCCACCGGTAACTGCCGACCTCAACTCGGCATCCTTCGAGAGACCTGCAAAACATATTTTCAGAATGTTAAGTATTGGTGTCGATTGTTTTGGAGAAAATGGATATCGATGAAGCTCACCATGGTTCTTGGCCTCCCAAAGACCTTTTGATATTTCTCTCCAGGCCCGCTCGGAATAGGACCTTTGGGCCACGACTCTCCTGACCCACGCCATCAAGTCCTCGATTGCAGCCGATGCCTGGGAAACGGCTGCACATCGTAACGCATCGTTTATACATTGACAGACAGTACTGAAAAAAGATAAATGGAGAAGCACTTACGTTTCATGTTCCACTTCTCGGGGAACGGCATACTATCGGCAGGGATCAGGTCGGAAGTTTTAATTCGAACGTATCGGCTCATCCAGCCCCGATCCCTATCCTCGTCAATGCTCGAGAATGGAGCCTTGCTGGCCCGGCGAGCTAGTTTAATCAGCCCCCCTCGGAACATCCGGGGACTGTATAATCGAAGCAAATGGTCGAGGGTAAAGGGATGCCCCCCCTCGACCTTATCTATAAAAAAACGGAAAAGGTAAACTATACGCCACACAGAAGGGTGGACTTGACCTAGAGTGACTTCGTACCTCCTGCAAAACTCGATGATTAGAGGGTCTATGGGTCCTAGTGTGAATGGGTAAGTATATACACTAAGGTATCCCTCCACATGTGTGGTAATGGCTTCATTCGGAGAAGGGATTATTATTTCCTTATCAGCCTAATGGCACTCGGCCTTCACCCTTTCAAGATGTTTTGGGGTGATCGAACTGATATATTCTGAAACCGGTTCCCCTCGGCCAGGCACCGGGGAAGGCTTCTCGACCTCAAAGTCGGAGCCTATGAAGCATCCCACTGGAATGAAGGCCTTCAATGGAGGCTCCATAGAGGGTTCCTCAGCGCGAATGGGCTCAGCCTCTTCAACAGGCTGGGCAGGGGAAGTTTGTCTCTGGGGAACTGACTTAGAAGTTTTGGCCATTGTAGTAGCAGAAGCAAGAAACGGGGAAGACTAGAAGTTTTCTGATAAAAAAAGACTAAAAGCCTTTTTTGGTAATGGGGATTAGAAGGAGTAGATTCTTCAACAGTGTAAGGGTAAAGAAACTGGTTCAAAGAGGGGAGAAAGTATTTATACTTCCCCAAAAAAAGCGGTGGTACAAAGCACGAGGTGAGTAGCATTAAATGCACGCATTAAATGCACACAGAAGGTACAAGGTTCTGCGGATAAAACAGGTAATGATTTCCTGTGTCGACGGTTGTGTGCGTCACAGCACTACCGTCACACGTAGGGTCTTTTTGGGATAAGCGATTTTGATGGCTCCGTTTGCGTGTCACGCTAATGGAGATGTCGATTGCTTGACCAAAAGGTTCGAAGGATGACAACTCATATTGTTTCTTGTCCTTACTCTCCAATAAACGAGGGGACTATCTGTATTGGGTCGGACACAATCGAGTGAAGTCGGGCCCGGATATAGTATGAGGTCGGGCTGCCTCGGTCCGAAGTCAACAAATCGGGTACGGAGGCTGGAGCAGCCGAAACGGGGAAGCCGGTATCGGCCAGCCATGGCACGTCTCGTAACAAAGAATCAGTTTCAAACCGGATATTTTGCAGATTCCTGATATCTTGCCGGGAGTAAATATCTCAACCGTTATAGACGTTAGGGCACCATTTTAGGATATTTCATCCCGTAATTAAAGGGATTTACTTTGTAATTAGACTTTTTCCATGTTTAGGGCTCTTTTAGCTGCCTATAAGAAGGGCATTCGACTTTCACTGTAAAAAAACAAGACATACTGAGAGAAAATATTAGAGTTACTGCTATTCACTATTACTGTTCATTATCACTGTTCATCAAGTTTTGTTTATATTTCGTCACCAGCTACTCAACCTCTGTGGTTTGATTATTCTTTTTATCTATTATCTTTCAATCGTTTAAATTATACTTTATATTGTATAAAATTGATTCACGGATCCTTAGCACCATGAACAAATTCAATTGTTATCCGGATTTAAGGGTAAACAAATAGCCTAATAGAGCATGCCTAATAGAAGTTAAGCTGTTGCAAATAGTCTCCAAAGAAATAAATGTTTCTTTAATGTTTTTTTTTTCTTAGTTTTTTATTTAATGAACGGCAGATTTAAAGAGTTGATATAGATGTAATAATTGATGGAACCGCAGTCTTGATGATTCAATAAAGCTATGAAAATTTCAACAGCTTTCCACCTTTGTACTCAGTCGCTTAAAAGCTTCCTAGGTGTGGCTTATTCAAAATCAAAACCTATAGATTATTGGCACTCCAGCCATTGCTTGGCCTGTGATTTTACTGATCCAAATGGAAGGTACTTGTAGTTATTTCTAAAAATAGTCTAGTTTGTAAAGTTACTCACCAAGAAGCTCTCAGTTAGGGTGTCAAATAGGTGGGTCGGGTTGATTTTGGCGGGTTAAAATGGGCTAAGTCACTAAGAAGAATGAACCCAAATAGTCGCCTACCTAATTTCTTAAACTAAAGATAGTGGGCGGATGTATAATATATGTAAAATTCATGTATAATATGTGTATAACTATGTCCAATCAATATATACCGACTAGAATAAGTAAACAGTAAATCTGGCCAGCTATTTGTGTAACAATCCTAATCAGTAAATTGGCGGGTCAATTACTCGCTCAAAAGTTACTTGGACTGAGATGGGTTGGATCAAAATGGTCAAAAGTTTGGGTCATAGTCCAACTCACCAAGTTCTTATCAAACTTTAGTTAATGTGTGATGTTTTCTTATGAATTGTTTAATTACCAGATAAGACTTTTTTTTCCTTTTGTTATCGCCATATATAACATATTCAAAAAAAAAAAAATTTAAAATTATTTTAACATAATTGCTCATGAGTCATAGCTTAATTTTGACTAAAAATCAATCCAACTTTAGATGGGCTGGGTTAAGATAGGTTGATTCAATACTGGAGGGGTTGAGAGGGTTAAATGCATTTGGGCTTAAATTGTCACCCTGCTCTCACGCTTGAATATATAGGGACTTTGGACACACTACAGGGTTCAATCATCGTGTTTGTAGTACGTATCAGTCCCACTAATGATAAAACCTCTTACAGAAACTCAGCTAGCTGAAGTTAAGAAGACGGAACTCAAAATCAGTTACAAGAACTTGATCATGTCGATCTACTCGCGGAGAGGATAATTTTTCTTCAAAGCTTTGTTTACCCTGTAAATCGGGTAACAATTGAATTTTGTTCGTGGTACTAAGGATCCGTAAACCAGTTGATACTTGAATAACAATGTAATAAAATAACTAAAATACTAAGAAAGAAAGACTGAATCGTTGGTGCTGGTGAAGAAAGTAAAGAGCTATAAACCTTTCTGGGAAATAATAATGTCTATATTTTGATAGTTAAAGAGAGAAGAACTTTTATTCACGTTTTTCAGATGATTACAACTATGAGTCAAAATCCCTTCTTATAGGTTACAATTACTGTTACAAACATGGTAAGTTACTGATTATGGGATAAATCCCGTAAAATCCGTAATAGAATCTCCCCAAATCACGTTGTAACGGTTGAGACGGTTGAGACAATCACTCTTGGCGAAATATCCGGCGATAGGCTAAATGTGCGGCTTGAGTCCGGTCTCCGGTCTTCGGTCCTATGACATCTCCCAGTCGGTCGCACCCTATTCCGATTGCGTCGAATACCGGACCCATCTCTTCTTTATCTATGAACCCGATGTCCACACCGTAACTCCTTCTAATTGGGTCAGTCCTGACCCGAACCCGTGTAGAAATACTTTACCCAAGACAGATAGTCCCCTCGTTTATTAGAGAGTAAGGATAACAAACGATGTGAATTTGCATTTACCGACCTATCGCAGCTCGTAACCGATACATCCGGTAGTGGCGATACCGAATTGATACTCACCCTCAAAAGCAAATAGATTGTGACGACATCTTTATGACGTTTGAATAATGCCAAAATAAGCAATCATCATAAGTCCCATCCTTGGTTATCGTGTATGCTGCAGGCACTTAATGTGTGCATTTAATGCCTGACCGTTTCGTGCATTGTGCCGCCGCCTCTAGTGAAGTATAAATACCTTTTTTACCAATGGATTAACCTTTTTCACCTTTACATCCATTAACGTTTCTTCTTCTTCCACTTTTACTCTCTAACCTTCGAACCCTTCGTTGAAACTGACTTCTAATATTTCAATGGCGAAAACCTCCAAATCTATCCCTCCTAGACCAAATTATCCCACTGATACGGCTCGCACTGACGAACCTTCATCGGAGCCGCCGTTGAAAGCCTTCGTCCCCGTAGGGTGCCCTACCAGTTCTGACTTTAAAGTTGAGAAGGTATCTTCGGTTCCCGGTCGTGGCGAACCTGTATCAGAATACATTAGCTCAATCACCCATAATCATCTTGATAGGGTGAAAGCTGAATGTCAATGGGAAGATAAAAAGGTGGTTGTTCCTTCTCAAAACGAATCCATTATTACCCACGTTGAGGGATATATCAGCGTGTATACCTACCCCTTTACCATGGGGCCTATAGATCCGATAATAGTGGAATTCTGTAGGAGGTTTGAAGTCACGCTAGGTCAAATCCACCCTTCCATGTGGCGAATCGTTTACCTTTTCCGTTTTTTCGTAGACAAGGTCGAGGGTGGTCATCCTTTTACTCTCGACCACTTACTCCGTTTGTATAGTCCTCGTATGTTTCAAGGGGGGTTAATAAAGCTGAATCGTCGAGCCAGTAAACCTCCATTTTCTAGCATCGATGAGGACAGAGATCGGGGTTGGATGAGCCGATTCGTTCGAATAAAGACCTCGGACCTGATCCCTGTAGATAGTTTGCCATTTCCGGAGAAGTGGAATGTCAATCGTGAGTATCT
>MCJB01001571.1:0-14836 GCA_002018475.1 Nicotiana obtusifolia
AAAGGAGGTGCCCATCCTTGAGGTCCTTTAAAGAAAACCCAAAAGGGTCAAATTCAATGGAAACTTGATTATCAGTTGTTAATTTACGAACTGATAATAGATCTTTAATGGCATGTGGGGAGTGGATAATTTGATTTAATTGGTAGGTTTTGTTGGGAAGTTTGTAAAAGCCATTACCGGAACCACTAATAGGTAAACGTTCACCATTACCGACAAAAATAGGATTTATAGGTAATAAACATGGACTGATTAATTTACTTGAATCCGATGTGATGTGTGAGGATGCACCGGTGTCCATGTACCACTGTGGGTCAGTGTAATTGAGATTCAAATTTGTGAGAGCTGTGCCGATATCACTTGGGTTGAGAGCATTATTTCCTGTTGGGCCGAAATCTGGTGATGTGTTGATGTTGGTGACCGTATAGGCCGGGTGTAGTGGTTGTTTGTCGGCAATAGAGTTGTTGTTGTTAGTAGTTGCCGGTTCATCACCCATGATGAGGGGATGGGCGAAAAAAAAAAATTAGAGTAAAAAGGCTCTGATTACCATGAAGGAATATGATCTTCTTTATTGATTCTCAATGGTTTACATGATCCCTATTTATAGTGCTAGAATACAAATTAAAGACCAATAGGGATTAGTATAGGAACTAAATCAAATCAATGGAAGATATGGAATAATAAAAATACTTTCCTAATATAAAATATATTCTCCTAATATAAAATATACTTTCCTAATATAAAATATATTCTCCTAATATTGAGGAGGCAGAATATTCCCAGATTAATTTGCTTCTTTAGCTGATTCTTTGCGCATGATTCATCTTAATCTGATCGAGAATTTGAAAAAGTAAAATGTTTCCATTATTCTCAGAAACTTCATTTCTAGTTCAATATAATCTAAAATTAAATGGAACAAATGCCGGAATTTTCATAAGCAACGGCAGCTGGAATCTAGTGAGCAAAAGTATGAAAATATCTAACTTGTATTTTATACCAACATATCTTTCTTATTGCAGCTAAAATTTAGATTCAGATTCCCAACTTCCATTCGAATTACTATCAAAATGGTACATTTGCTTATGTCAGTTGTGTTAAAATTCAGATTATATTCATATTCTCTCTGACAAGTTATTGGGAGGATATCTCACTTATCTTGCAAGAATATAAACCGTTGTTATTAATTCTTACTTATTTTAATATGCAACGAATATCGTGACTTTTCGATATATGTGTGGTACACTTCTAGATGTTAATTTCGATCTACAAATGTGTAAATCTCCCAACCCATCCAGATTAAAAGTTGACTCCTTCGATTTGTCGTAATCAAATTCTTAAGGTTGATGGAAATGAAATCTGATTCTAATTCTAAGGAATTGTTTTGGATTAGTTTGAGCTCACAGAATTCACACACTTTGCATAGAATCTAATCCCAAAATAAATCAAAAAAGAGAAGGGGGAAAAAAGGAGCTAAACCAAAATAGGCTTATCCATTTAGCTGCACATGGTGTTCTACAAAATTACATAATATTATATTTCTCATTTCATTGTATTTTCCTTCCCAAACCTGAAAACAGAATATTTTATGAGACGTCACTCGGACAAGGAATATCGAGAAAATCCACACACATTTGGCTGCTGAGAAAATAGATCATAGAAGGGTGAAATATGATATAACACGCGGTCGTCAAAAGGGAGAACACGTGAAAATAATCAAAGATCGAGCACAACCGTTACGCTTACCACCGGAAATAATAATATTCATAAAGATGTGTTAAATACTCTGCGTCCGGTGACATTTAATAGAGAATATTCTGTAGCATTAAGAGCGACGGTCTGTTATAAAGAATTTGACATTTATTTTCACCGTTACGTCTTCATCAACGACCCTCATAATTGACATTAAAGAAGGACATGATCCTAGGACTTCCTTCCCTAGACATAGCTATAAATAGTGAGTTCAGTGATCATGGTAAGGACATGAATTTTCTAGCTAAACATAAACTCTATTCTATACAAAGCTTAACACAATTTTACTTTCTTACTTTTCGATCTTATCATCGCTGTACCCGAAAATACTGTCACGGAATTGTCATCTATGTTATTTTCATCTATATTTCAAGGCTAAGTATTATACATTTCTTCAATTATTGTATTAAATTAGGATTAAATTAATTCACTTGTCTAGAAATAACGTATAAATTTAACTTTACCGTTTTACGAGTAAACAGTTCGGCGCCCACCGTGGGGCCTAGACAATCGTACAATTAAATTGATCATTGCCTTTTATACTATCGTCTTTTGATTACTTTGTCTTAGAAAAAAATCAAAGAATGACATATTCGCTGTTAAAGACACACGCAACCCTAAAATTCAGGTGGATCAGCCCCATTTCGATGATTAAATCAGTAACAGGCGCAGTGAGGGGAATAATGCCATGCAGGTGCATGTCAGGCTATATCCTTGACAGGTTTGGGATAAAACTCCGATGATGCTGATGAGGAGTATGTAGCGGACGGGGTAAGGGTCCTGCAGGAGCAACATGTAATCATTCTACGCCATCTCATGCGGCAGGATCAGGTTATGACGGAACTGAGGCAGGCACTATCAAGTGCTTCGAATAATGCAAACAAACGAGATCCAATTCCTCCAGTTGTTCTCACAGACCAAACAACGCAGAGGGTCGACAACAACACTCACAGGGGTGAAGTTGGTTCCGACAGGGCTGGGGGAGTAGATCCGATCTCAACAACGAGAACGATCATTCAAGGATGAACCTTTGTCGTCTATGAGGGAAGTAAACGCCCGCATGGATCAAATCCCGGGCGTGCCATCAGTGTTGAAAGGGCCGAACTGGAAAAAGTATATTCAATCACTGTACAAGCTGAGTGCGACACCAGAACTAATCCCGAAGCGGTTCAAAATTCCTGAAGTTTCAAAGTATGATGGAACTTCAGACCAACAGGAGCATGTTACTACCACGAGGGCGGTGAATGGAAATGATTTAGCTCCTCACGAAATTGAATTGTGTTGTTAAAGAAATTTGGAAAAACTCTCTCAAGGGAAGCTCTAACGTGGTATTCATTATTACTCGAGCATTCCATTGGTAGCGAAGGAAAACTTTCACAATCACGGAATCAAGCTCTCCACTCAAAGAAAACGCACCCAAAGTAAAGGGATACGTGTAAAAGTATGCAAAACCTTCCTTGGGAAGGGTCATTCGCTCCGACAGATCATAAACGATGATATCCAACTCATGGCAGTGATAGTTTTCCTTCACATTAGGGATACTGGAAGGACGAATGGAAGAGGGGTACTTATCTAATAGCCCATGTGCGAGGGTTAGCAGTAGCGAATTTCTCTTCAAGGTCCTTTATGGTACCGAGCTTTCTTGGGATGATGAATCCATCGTTGGAGGAACAGAGTCCTCGATTTTGTTCTTGTTCTTTGTAAAACCAACGCGCTTAGAGGAAGAAGCCATTGAAAAATAGGAAGGAAAAGGTTTTGTATTTGAAGAGAACTAGAGAAAGAATGGAAAACAAAGATGCAAATCAAGAGTTCGAGAAATTATGAAGTGCAAAAGAAAAGAATGTGGCGTATGAGGAAAATTTTGGCGGCTAAATTCATGGCCATAGTTACCTCGATAATTGGTAAAAGTTATGCTGAATCATGGGATGACGCGTGTTCGGGGCATTAAATGCGGAGAGATGTGTAGCTAATCAACTGTCAGTAACCTTTAGAGGGAGTTATAGTAGTTCCTGCCAAAAAAGTATTTTTACCAACTTCTCGGTAACACAAAGTTATGTCACCAGAAAGAGGGGGGACTATCTGTATAGGGTGAAATATGATATGACATGCGGACAATCAAAGGCTTTAGATGATTAGCAAGCTCCACCGGTCGGGATAGCAAGTTGTATCCGGTAGAGACTGAAAAGAGTAACGGTCCTCCTCCTTTGTGGATCTTTAGAAAGGGCAGCATAATTTTCCCCCCAAATTCTCATGAAATGGGGATTGTGGAAGAGGAACACCTTCTTCACGGTCAGGTGCGACTGATGGAGGTAATATAGCAGCTCTGGTAGAAAAGTGGATGAAGATAGAAGTGATGTAGCAATTGCTGGTGTTGGTGAAGGTGGAGATGGAGCTGATGAGTTGAAGAATAAGAAGCAGCTGCATCAAATACCTCGCCAACCAAAGACGACAAGGACCCGGTACTCAGCCACAACACCGTTTACAACAATTGAGGCCTGAAAATGGGAGTTGGCATATTCTACTAAATCAGATTCTCCACAAATTGCTGTGATATCGCCTTTGGTTGGTGCAACTACCTCAACAGGTTGAGATGATAAGGATCGTCACCTTCTATGTAAAGAAGCTCCCTCATCACTAGCTATCATCATCGATCATCATAGTGTCTATGACCGGCCCGGAAGGAGGACCAGTAATCATCACCCCCGGAGATTACTCGGTGGCATCAATCTTTGCCCTTTTGTTCTTTTCCCTGGCTGCGGAGGAACGTCTTCTCTTTGTTTGTTTATCCTCCGGTCGGGGGCTCCGGAAAGAAGTATTGCACCCGAAATAGGGCCAGAGATACCTGTTTGAATAATTGTTTCCTGAAGCAGCCTCACTGCATCAGCATTATCAGCCAAAACATCCTCCTCGGGGATAGCAACAGAACCCGCAGATAGACCTAATTCCATGAACAAGTTAGAAGGGTTCAACCAAGTTCTTCATATACAAAAATGGAAGCTAGGTAAATTAAAGTACCATGATTTTTGGCCTTCCACCCGTATTTAAGGGCCAGTTCTTTCCACGAACGAGCTTCGGGCATTGTGACGTCCAAGATCTTCTGAATCCACCAGTTCAACTGGGATCCATCGAGTTGCTGAAACAGGAAAAGGGTGAAGAAATGATATGTCCATAGAAGAATATCTAGTAAGAGGAATATTATACAAAGAACTTACAAGTGCGGTTCTAAGCAGCCGGAAAGGATGAAGTCGTTGTCATCATCCATGCTAGACAACAAAGTATGGTGGGCCACGATTGCAAAAGTTTATTATTCCCCCACGGAAGAGTTTGTGGGAATAGGGATTCATCATATGAGCTAAGGTTAGCTCCTCTCCAGTTTCTTGGCACAAACGCTGGAGGCAGGAGATCGTCCTCCACATTGAAGGACTTACCTGAGCCAAACATACCTGGTAGCGAGGCAAAACTCCACAATCCCGAGTCAATGTATCCGGTCAAAGAAAACGCACCCAAAGTAAAGGGATACGTGAAAAAGTATGTAAAACCTTCCTTGGGAAGGGTCACTTACTCCGATAGATCAGGAGCGATAATTTCCAACTCATTGTAGCGGCAATCCTCCTTCACAGCAAGAACGTTGGAAGGACGAATAGAAGAAGGATACCTACTAACAGCCCATGTACGAGGGTTAGCAGTAGAAAATTTTTCTTCAAAATCCTTTGAAGTACTAAGCCTTCTTGGGATGATGGAACCCACTTTTGGAGGAACGATATCCTTGATTTTGTTCTTATTCTTTAAAGAACCAACACGTTTAGAGGAAGAAGCCATTGGAAAAGAAGAAGGTAAAGAGTTTGTGTTTGAAGAAAATTAGAAAAAGGAAGCAAAACAAGGATGCAGATCAGAAACTCCAGCAATTGTGAAACACAAAGGAAGAGAAAGTTGCGTATAAGGAAAATTTTGGCGGCTAAATTCATGGCCATGATTACCTCGATAATCGGCAAAAGCTGTGCTGAATAATGGGATGACACGAGTTCGGGCATTAAATATGTAGAGACGTGCGTCTAATCAACTATCAGAGACCTTCAGAGGGAATTATAGTAATTCCTGCCAAAAAGATTTTCTATCAGCTTCCCGGTAACAGAAAATCATGTCAATGGAAAGCAGGGGGACTATTTGTATAAGGTAAAATATGATATGACATATGGCTGACAAAAAGGAGGACACGAGGAATCTAAGATGGGATGGCTGAGGACAGAACGCAGCCACCCCGCTTGTCACTGAAAAGGATAACGTTCATAAAGGTGTATTAAATGTTCTACGCCCGGTAGCATTTACAATGAAATATTCTGCAGCATTAAGAGCGACGGCCCGTTACAGAGAATTTGGCATTTGTGTTCGCCGTTACATCTTCATCAATGACCCTCATAATTGACATTAAAGGAGGGTACGATCCTAGGACTGTTTTCCCTAGGCATAACTATAAATAGAGAGCTCAGCTACCATTGTAAAGGACCCGAATTTTCTTGCTAAAACATATACTATATTCTATACAAAGCTTCATACAATTTCACTTTCTTGATTATCTCATCATTGCTGTGGTCGAAAGTCGTGTTCACGGAATCACCATCTTTGCCATTTCATCTACATTCTAAGGCTAAGTATTGTGTATTTCTTCGATTATTATATTATTTCAGGATCATATTAATTCACTTGTCTAGAAACCACATATAAATTCAATTGTACCATTTTACGGATAAATATTTCTAGTATTCTCTTTATACATAGCATTTATGACTACGATTATATTAAATTTAAATTTCGCTCCTTTCTTTAGGTCAATGAATAGTGTAAATTCTTCTTTCTCTTTCTCTAAGGGTGAGTTTGGTATGAAGAAAAATATTTTTTTAGAAAATATTTTCAAGAAAAATGTGTGAGTTTATGATTTATTTTTTCTTGTTTGGCCGGTGAGTGAAAAGAATACACCCATTTGTTCAAATAAAAAAAAAAACTCTATCTATAACATGAAAAGAAATTACTATTAATAATATTTGGTGGGGGTAAAGCGGGCTGGGGGTGGGTAAGTGGGGGAGGGGTTGGTGGGGAGAGGGAATAGGGTAGAGAAGATTGAAAAATAGTTTTGGAAAATATTTTTCCTTTTTTTGATTGGAAAAATATTTTCCTTCAATTGGAGAAAAATGAGTTCACGAGGAAAATCTTTTTCAAAATATTTAACCCAATCAAACAAAAAAATAGTTAAAAAATATTTTATGAAAAATATTTTTCTTCGTATCAAAAACACCCTAAATCTCGATCAACTTTCTTAACAATAAGAATATAGCATTCTGCATTCGTTGTTTGTGGATGTACCAATTACTCGGCATAAATTCAAATTGATTTTTTTGTCGCTCTTGTGTTCACCAAAAAGTCTAGCTAGGTTTAAATAAGAGTTAGTATAGGCCTTTTCCCAAAATATTGATTTTAAGTTCCCGCGGGTAACTTTTTATCTTACGATACGGCATGGTAATTGATTGAGTATGTTTTTCTTTTTCCTACTCTTACTTCGGGAAAAGAAGTGCTAAAGAATGGGCATACCGATTGAAAGAAGAGGAAAGCTTTTTTACTTTCGGCACGAGCACGGACTCCGCGATCATTATTGTCTTAATAAATTTGGCAGCTTCCGTTCCGCCAATAATGAATCAAATTAAAACCAGACATGAACCGAATTGCAATTTATAGACGTGGTCGACAGGCTATACATATACCTCTAACATGTAAAAAGCTTAAAGCTCCATGCCAAACCTCATCCACTATATCCTGTTGGCTTACAATTATTGAGTAACAAAACTAAAGAACTATTCAGAACAAATTGAAGTCCCTTAAAATTTGCCATTTAAGTGGTGATTTCATCAGTGACAATATAATTATTCGTATATCAATCTGCTATAAGCTTTGAAAGTACAAGAACTTGTTATAAGCGAATACTTATCCAGTTACTAACTATATTTAAGTAGAAGATTTTATTTTTGTATCGAATAATTAAATGCCTAATTAGGCACTAATGTCAAGGTTTGCTGAAAGAAGTTCTTATAGTATCAGATGTTCCTAGACAAAAAAGTTCGAGAGTCAGCCACTAACTGAGTGGAATATGAATCGGACGTCAGTAAGTTAATTGGCAACTCATATGAAAGATTTTTGACAATCATTGAAGTACGTAAAAAATAGGAACATTGCCATGCTATTTTATATTGTCCCACAAAAAAGTCTTCAAAAATATATAGAAGCCAAATGTTACATTAAGCCTTCCTAATTTACGAGGCAACTAAAAGAAAAAAGAAAGAAAAAAGAACAGGAAAAAAGAATTAAAATGTAGAAGGCAAAAATGCCCATCTTTCTTCTGTTCTTTTTTTGCTTCTAATTGCTCAACTAATAATTAAGCTTTTGGTGCTTCCCTAGCTAACATGGGGGGCTGTGGCATTGGTACACTAATAGCTACTACTGGAGTTTGGATTTTGTTTCCTTCACTATTTTTCTGCATTTCTATATCATTTATTGCTTCATTATCTGCAAGAATCATCATTTGATTGTTTCCTTTAATTACTCCTTTCACTGCTTCAGGAATTATTGACTCCTCAATTTCCTTCTCCTTATACTCCTTGTATTTTCCCCACAGAACTGAGTATAGCCCTGCCACTATGAGCACTGCACCAAGAATTCTGAACCCAAAAGAGAAAATAATTAATATTCAGTTTACTAAATGAAAAAAAACCCAGAAAAGATAAAATGTTGAGAGGTATTGAAATTACCCTCCAATATAGATTTTTTCAGCAAGAATGAAAGAGCCCATGATTGCAACAATGATCATCATTAAAGGACTAAAAGCAGTCACAAAAACAGGTCCTCTTTTTTCCATTACAAGACCTTGTACATAGTATGCTATACTTGATGATACTATTCCCTGAAATTTTAAAAAACAAATTTGGTTATTCATCATTTCTTATATATTATTTTGGCAAAACCAATAACCCAAATTGAAAAGAAGAAATTAAACTTACAGCATAGGCAGCAGCTAGTAGATTCATGTCAAAACCAAAAGTCCAAACAGATGGTTTGTGCTCCATTACAAATGTGACTGCAATGGATTGCAAGGTTCCCATAGAGCAAACAAGTGCAGTTAAAGAAAGTGGAGCTGTGTATTTCCTCATTGTGATATTCTGCACAAATATTAAATCGCCATTTAGGAAGCAAAACAAAACAAAAAAGAAGATTTTTTCTTGGATATTCTTGAAAAGAGAATGAAAAACAAAAAAGGGAAGTATGAGTGTACTATTACACACCTGAAGAATGAAGAAAGAAGCCCAAGCAAGAGTTGCAAAAATTAGGAGAATGGAACCTTTAACCCAATCTTTATCAGAATTAGCTCCACTAGTTTCTGGGACACTAGAATTAGTAGTAGTGTGATTTGACCATAACAAGTTAACAACATGGCCTTTGTACAATGTCATTAACATGGCTCCAGCCACAGTTACTATTGTTCCCAACACCTTTGCTTGGCATCTAACTTTCTTTATGTCAACTTTCTCCATCCTAAAATTAACCCTTATCAATTAGTCCAAAACTTGAAGAAGTAGAGAAAGAAGAAAAATAATATATATTAAATATGTATACCTGCAGATGACTGCCATGACAAATGTCATAGCTGGAAGCATGTTGCTCATAGCACATGAAAATGTTGGGGATGTGAATTTTAGTCCAGCATAATAAAAATTTTGATCAATCACCGGCCTGTTTAAATTGAAATGATTAGTAAAAATTTTCACGTTTCCAATATAATCAAATGTAAAAAAATTAGTAGGAGTACCATTTTTGATGCCGTAAATTATACTACAGGATAGAAAAGAGACTCACCCCAGAAGACCTAATACGAATATTTGCAAGAACATCATGAGTGACATCTTTGGCCTAATTTTCCTGTCAACAAATTTAAAGACTTATCAGTTTTTGCTACTCTTTCAAGAATTGTAACAAAAGCTTCAAAATTTCTTATTTTTGTGGGGTAATTTACCTTTCAAGAATAAGAGCAAAGGGAGCTATAACTGCAGTAGCAAAAGCATGCCTATACACAACCAGAACATAATGGCTCATTCCCCTATTAAGGGAAACTTTTGTAATAATATTCATTCCTGCATACCCAAATTGCAAAGAAATCATGGCTATATAAGGCTTAGCCCTTTGAAAAAAACTGCAACCACATTCTCCTTTTCCTTCCATTTTCTTTTTTTTTTGTAGTTGTTTTAGCTGAATGTAAAAGTATTTAAGAGAAGAGAATAAAGAACTGATCAAGTGAAAAGCGAGGAAAAAACTCTAATAAGAGGAGATTTGTGTTTTTCCTAAGGAAAAGAAGTGAGACATGCCACATATTTATAGACAACATGAGAAAAGGCAACGAAGGACGTCTCTATTATATCCAAATATAAGGAATAAATTTAAAAGCTTATAGAATATATTACGTATAAGAGTTTGAAGCGTGTGAGAATCTCACACTCATACGTGCGTCTAATTTGCACTAACTATCTATTGGTATTGAATCTAATTGAATATTCTGATTTGTTTTAATATTGCAAGTAGGGCCCGCTTATTGATTTAATTGAAGTATATATATCTCGTTAATATTGGATGTTATAATACTCCATTATCTCATGACACTCAACATTTTTGGTTTTGCAAAATTTAAACTAAGTAGTGATTAGTATTTTAAACTGTACTCTCTTGCATCATTTTGATTTGAGAAACTTCATCTTAGTATAATATTAGTAGTTTATTATGTATAAAGATTTTAATTTAAAATTATTTTAATTTATTCTAGTCCCATTTACTTAAAACATTTGTGAAGTTAGGATTTGAAGCTTATGTATTTGAGATTTTAATCATTTTAAGTAATAAGTTTTGGATTAATTAATAAGGGGCCTTTAGTCTTTTGATTAGAGTAGGGGTTGTGAGAGAGCAGAGCGTACCGCCCTACCATAGTCACGAGTCTATTTATAGTTGCGACTGTTGTCATAGTCAACAAGGTTGAAACTTCCAAGAAAAAAATTCGAATTGGGAGGGTGATCCTCCCGGTGAACTGACCATACCCCAAACCGACACAGGTGAACAAATAGAGTATACTAGGGCACTTGAGAGAACCATGTCGAAGGAACTCGGCAAAATGACCTCGTAACTCGGGAGAAGGGGTGCTCTTCTATCTTTTGATTAGGAAAGCAGCACACCAGGGGGTAGCGACTGTTTATTAAAGACATAGGACTCCGCTAAGTGATAACCGTCCATCAATAGGTACTCCCAAACCATCGACCACACGCCCTAACATAGCCTTTTCCGCAAAAACATCCACAGTAAATCTAGTGAGCTTGATAATTTCTAAGATAATATATACATAATTTGTACCAAAACAATTGATTCGACCAAAACTGTAATCACAAAATTAGTCACACTGACCATTATAAGCGAAAGCTACCAAACGGATAGGAATGAATAGAGAATATATAATTGTTAACGTTGTCATTATTGTTACATCTTTCATTTTAGTGATAGGTGATAGAAAGACGAGTTTAGTGCTATGCTGATACCATACTCAACGGGGGTTTTGGTGGTGGGGTCCACCTTTGATGTGGGACCAGCAGCGTCTATCGTCACTCCGACATGCAGCATCCCGGAGCCGGTGATTCATCGGAAAAGTAATGTCATACGTTGGAGTTGAAATGGGTGAATATTAAAGTTACAATAAATAGTAAGTTAAAGAATCAAATAACTTGCTGATGCAAGCTTAGGAAAATCATTTTCATTTGGTTAAGGTAGTTTAAAATGACATAAATAGTTCGTCCGATTGTACTAATTAACCTTAATGTGATAAAATTGACATTAACTTTACAGAAAGACAGTTAGCAGAAATTAACTTTATAAAAAGACAGCTATGGATGGGCTAACATGAAAATTTCAAGAATTAACTAATTAAACAGTTCTGTTCGACACATTAATTGATTCTTTGTTGGGTAGGATAGCATTTCTTATGTAGAGAATATAAAAGCAAAAGCCAAATATTCCATATCTTGATATTGTTCAGTATATACGTCGCTTAAGTCTGAAGTACGTATCACTAAAGTTTTTTTTTAATTCACATTCCGAATTTGTGTTACGTAAGGCCATTAGAAAAACATTTCGGATTATTTATTTATATTCTTAAAATTCAAACCCGAGACCTCTTCCAACAGCACTGGGCGGTGGGGATTCCTTAGCACCCAACAGACAAGAATTGATTGAAGTTGGATACCAAATGAATGTGGCAATAAGTAGGTAGTGGGATTAGAATATCAACGTACACAGAGAATCCCTACCTTATTTTTATTCCTTTTGAGAATCATAGCGTCACAAATTTGCAATTTATCGCCAAACATTAACCCCATTTAGAAATTCAAGATTTTCTTTAAGTTCCTCTTTAATATTCTCGTTTTATCCATTTGTTGGATACACCTTTTCTGTGCATCTTGTTCTTTCTTCTGGTTTTTATATTCCCACGTATGTTGTTTTGTTTACACAAATTTGAGATTCAACAATAACGTGATTAATACAAATCAACTTTTCTGACGAAGTTATTGCAGAAAAAACCAACTATACATTTGTAAACTAAGTTTCTATAAGGTCGAAATCGAGTTCATGTATTGCATGACGATCGGAATCGAAACGTAATGGATTGAAGATCATCGACCTCAGGTTCTGTCGAAGCTAGGTACAAAGTTAGAACACGCGCCTTTAAAAATTATCAAGTCCGTGATCCCGGAACTAACTTCGAGTACGAATTAGCTCGAGAGAACATCATCGAACCTAAATAACGAAAGGTCAAAATATTTGTAACCAATGGCGTATCACGGCGGGAATCTCGGCAAGGACTCTCTTACTATATAAAGAGGGTCGATTATTTGTAAAACACATTGTAACACACACTCCAAAAGCATTATATTATTATTTTTCTTTCTGCAAGCTGTTGTTCTTCTGTATTGAATATTATTTGAATGAGGTCTATTCTTCAAGGCTATAATTGTTCAAGTGACACGGTTTGAATTTATCTTATTAGTATTTGCTTTACTTATAATTCAATCTATCACTTTATGTCAAATTAATTCACGTATCCTTAAAATCACTTATAAATTTAATTGTTATCCGATTTTGAGGGTAAACAAAGTTATAATTTGATTATGTTAATCATCCCATTTTCTAAGCAAAACCACCAAACTTTCGATTTATGTTCATGAATTGACTTTAACTATCCTTGTTCTTGTGTATTAGATTCCTTCGAATTCGAACTTTTTTCTCTTCAAGCTAGCATCCGGTGTCCTGGCCTCACTAATCCAAATTCGTTCAGCGAAAAGTCAATTATGTGAGTTTAGAGCTTTCTATCAAAGATGACTCTATTTTAGAGCTCGATATTTTTTTTAATTTTTTTTTTGAACTCCTTCCAAATTAGGAGGATTTATAGTATTTTCACACTTTCCTTCCAGCATGACTCAAACTCAGAACCTAACGGTCGTGGGTGAAGGTGTTTTTATCAACTGAGCAAGCCTCACTTGTCAGCTCGATATGAAATATCAGGTTAAGGGTAAATGAATTATATTATTCCATAGCACCTTGTGATGGTGGTTTAAACTTTTCTAATTCCTTTTATTTTATGGAAAAGTTGAAATCCACTAGTCACATAATCAGATTCTATTTTTTCCTTGTACAAAAAATAGAGAAATAAATAAATTTGAGTTTAAGTTATCTACATCCGATCACTACTAAAAATCAGGTAAAAAGCGACCGGAAAAAGCGACCAAAGTTGGTCGCCAAATTACTAAAAGCGACCGAATAGCGACCACAATGGTCTGGTCACAATTTAGTTGGTCCCTTTCCAATAGCGACCAATCTTGGTCGCCCTATAGCGACCAAAGTTGGTCGCCCAGTACAAAATACAAAAAATTAAAATCTGCTAATAAGCGACCAACTTAGGTCGCTTTACAAGTATTATTAATTTTGTGTATTTCTCAATTGGCGACTAAAGGTGGTCGCTACTTTCAAAAAAAAAAAATTAAAAATCTGAAAGGGCGACCAACTTTGGTCGCTAATTTAGTATTTTTAATTTTCTGCATTTCTAAATAGCGACCAAAGTTGGTCGCTCCCTGAAAATACAGAAAATTAAAAATACTTAATAAGCGACCAACGTAGGTCGCTTATTTAGTATTTTTAATTTTCTTTATTTTCATATAGCGACCCACTTTGGTCGCTATTTAGAAATGCAGAAAATGTAAAATACTAAATTAGCGACCAAAGGTGGTCGCTAGGTCAGATTTTTAATTTTTTTTTTTGCAAGTTGCGACCAACTTTGGTCGCTATTTGAAGAATCAGTTTTTTTTAAAGCAAAATAGCGACCAACGGGCGACCAACGTTGGTCGCTTTTGTTGGTATATTTTTTCAAGAAACTGGCTGTTTTTCCAGCCACACCCCCTGTCAGTTTTACCAAATTCCTAAAATATCATTGAAACCATTAAAACAACAACAACAACAAGAACTACTACATCAAACAACAACGATACTAACAACTACAATAAACAACACATTAAACAACAATATTAAACAACAATAAGGTTTAAAGTTCAAATGAACTTATGCATTATATAAGTTGTTATTACAATTCAAGGTCAACTCATATCTACATCATCATCTCCATCGCCGGATGAATTGCCATCATCAGACTGACCATCCGGCGATGGTTCCCGTGATCGGGGAATAGGAAAAGCGCCAGCAGCCAAGAGAGATTTGATCTGCTCTTGTAGAGCAGCATACTGTTTATCTCTAATTTTATCTTTCTTCTTCTCTCTTGCTTCTCTCTCCTTCTCTCTTTGCTTTGAAGCTTCTAGCTCGGATGTGAGCTTTTCTACATGGGCCCGCATAGAGGCGAGGGCATCCCCATCAAGCGACTCCCCTCCGGATGAGGTGCCTATTCCGTGCATTCCACACCTATAGCGGTAGAATTGCTTAGATGGAAGCCCGTATACCCTCCCCCCTTTTGGAC
>MCJB01001572.1:6616-21450 GCA_002018475.1 Nicotiana obtusifolia
GGGGGCTAAGCCTACGCAAACGCGTAGATCAACTCGCAATCGAGTAAGCCATTGAGACTTTGATCTTCACTAACGCATCAAGTTTCACGCGAACGCGATGCACACCTGACGCCAATGATTAAAACAGTCCCAAAAATGGAATTTTTTTCATTCTTCAAATTTTCAAAGCTAGAAAACCCTAGAGGCGATTCTCCCAAGAATTTTTCTTCGCCAATTTGTTGGTAAGTGATCCTAACCTACTTTCTTTTAATTTTTTCATTACATTTCATATGATTTGAATAAAAAATCTAGGATTTTCATGGTGGAATTTAAGGGTTTTGGGAGAATTAGGGATTTTTATAAAAATTAGAATTTAGACCTCAAATTGAGGTCAGATTTCAGAACAAATATATAACTAGGCTCGGGGTGAATGGATAATCGGGTTTCGGTCCGAATTTCGGGTTTGGATTAAGCTGGCCCGGGAGTTGACATTTATTGTCTTTTTCAATAATGACCTAAATTAAACCTTTTTCATTCGCGGGTAGTTCCTAAGGCTTATTTTGAATCATTTGGTTGAAAATTTGCTAGATTTGGTTGGTTCGGAGGCTTGTTCGAAAGGCAAAGCCATGGTTGAGCTTTGAGTTGGTCTTTGGAGTGAGGTAAGTATCGTGGTTAACCTTGAATTGAGGGATTTGGACTTGTTTGCCTATTTGCTACTTGTTTAAATGTTGGATACAAGTATATGTGAGGTGACGAGTACTTATGCATTGCTATTGGGTTAAAGCATGGGGGTGGTACTTGATTCTTGTAATTTATCTCTTTCTTTGATTCTGATATCCATGCTTAGACTATTTAATAGATAAATTGATTGTTCTTTCCATACTTATGAGCTATTTGTGATAATTGAGCATTTTTTCTGAAGTTGAGATTGGTATTGTAGAAATATTGTTGACAGAAGACTTGATATTGCTTACTCCTTCTCCCTATTGTTATATGTTAACTGTTACATGGTAAGGAGAGTGTTAAAGCACAAAGGGTGATGCCGTGCTGTATTTGAGAGTTAAAGCACGAAGGTGATGCCGTGCCATATCTATTGATTCATGATGAAATTGAGAGTAAAAGTACGAAGGGTGATGCCGTGCCGTATTTATCATTTTATGGTGAGATTGAGAGTAAAAGCACGAACGGTGATGCCGTACCATTATTACTGTTTCATAGTGAGGCAAAGAGTAAAAGCACGAAGGGTAATGCCATGCAGTTTTACTCATTATGCTTGTTCATTTTTTTGATTGAAGGTTTATTGACTGATTCTTGTTGTTATTCCCTGCTATAGTTACCGTATCTTATACCCCTTTTGCATGTCCCCTCCCAATTATACTTGTTAATTATTTATTTGCTGTTATTTTGTATGTATATTTTCGCTTGTCCAGTCATAGCCTCGTCACTACCTCGTCGAGGTTAGGCTCGACACTTACAGAGTACATTGGATCGGTTGTACTCATACTACACTCTGCACTTCTTGTGCAGATTTGGATACTAGTCCCAGCTGTCCGTGAGGCGTATCAGCTGGGATTGGTACTTGGAGATTCGACGTAGATCTGCTGGCATCCGTAGACCTTGAAGTCCCCTTCCACTTCCCCTATTTATTGTTCTTTTCATTCGGGACAGTTGTATTTATTGCAAACCCTATTTGTAGAGATTTAAGAAGCTCTTGAACTTATGACTCCAGATCTGGGTTGTACTTAGATATTATTAGTTTTATGTCATTTTGTACTTCGTTTTTGTTTCATTTCGACTTAATTGGTTTTACTTATTTGAATTGATTAAAAATTGGCTTAAAGATCCTCTAACGTTGGCTTGCCTAGGAAGTGAAATGTTAGGTGCTATCACGGCCCCGAAGGTGGAAGTTCCAGGTCGTGTCAAGTTGGTATCACAGCACTAGGTTACTTAGGTCTCACGAGTCATAAGCAAGCTTAGTAGAGTCTGAAGGATCAGTATGGAGACGTCTGTACTTATCTTCTAGAGGCTATGAAGTTTAGGAACAACTTTCACTTATGTTCTTCTGTGTCGTGCGATTTTATTCTATCATTGCTAATTGAACTCTTCTATTATTGTCCTCCCGTAGATGGCGAGAACATGTGCAACGTCTTTAGCTGGAAAACAGACGGAGCCCTCAGTGGCAGCTCCTACTAGGGGTTGAGGACAAGCCGAGGTCGCACCAGAGGCCGAGGCAGAGGCAGAGCTTAGCCTGGAGCTCGAGCAGTAGCACCAGTAGTGGAGCCTCAGGTAGATTTTGATGAGGAGGTTCCAGCTCAGACTATACCTGTTGGACCAGCTCAAGTCTCGGAGGGGTTCATCGCCACCCCAGTGCTTCAGGGCGCTCTAGTCCGTTTTGTGGGACTTATAGAGAGTGTAGCCCAGGCCGGTGTATTTCCTGTGGCACCAGCCATCTCTCAGGCTGGGAGAGGAGCACAGACTCCCACTACTCACACTCCGGAGCATATGGCTCCCCAGCTTTAGTCTCCAGCAGCCCCCCCAGTTGGGGTAGTTCAGCCAGTTGTTGCAGTACAGGCCGGTGATAGGCCTGCCACATTATTGAGATTAGACAAGTTTACTAAGCTCTTTTCAGTTCACAGTAGTGTTGCACCTTTTGAGGACCCACAGGATTATCTCGACCGCTGCCTTGAGGTGTTGCAGAATATGGGTATAGTTGAGACCAATGGGGTCGATTTTGCTGTATTTCAGATGACGGGTTCTGCCAAGAGATGGTTGAGAGATTATATGTTGACCAGACCAGCTGGGTTACCTACACTTACTTGGGAGCAGTTCTCACAGCTATTTCGAGAGAAGTTTCTCCTTATCATTTTGAGAGAGGATTACCGTAGGGAGTTCGAGCGTCTCTAGCAGGGTAGTATGACTGTTACTCAGTACAAGACTCATTTTGTGGATCTAGCCCATCATGATCTCCTTCAGCTTCCTACTGAGAGAGAGAGAGAGAGAGACAGGGTGAGGAGGTTTATTGATGGACTCGCTCACCCTATCAGGCTATAGATGCCCAAGGAGATTGGGCATGAGATTTCCTTTCAGACGACTGCCAATGTTAATGGGCGGATCGAGGTGGTTCTTGCTCAGGAGAGGGGGCCGGGGTCTGATAAGAGGCCTCGACATTCCCGTGGGTTCAATGGAGCCTCGTTTGGAAGTAGGGATACTTTTGGTAGAGGCCATCCTCCCAGGTCGTATCATTTAGCGCTCTAGGCATCTCATAGTGTTTCAGGTCGCGACCCTCATATGTCTCATCCTGATCAGCTAACCTACAGTGTACAGCCAGCTCCTATTAGTGCATCTCTGCTCCAGGGTTTTCAAGGTGGTTACTCAGGTCGACAGGGTCAGTTTCAGGGTCAGCAGTCACAGTAGCCGAGGTCCTGTTATACTTGTGGTTATCCGAGGCACATTGCTAGATTTTGCCCACGGGCACCGGGCAGCTCAGTGCAGCAGGGTTCCGTGCCATTGTTCCGGCACCGGTTGCTTCACCGCCTGCTCAGCCAGCTAGAGGCAGGGGTCAGGCAATCGAAGTTGGAGGTCAGGCTGTTAAAGGTGGAGGCCAGCTAGTTAGAGATCGTCCTCCAAAGACGTGGTTCAGAGTGGTGGGGCTAGCCCCGATGTTATGCTTTCCCAGCTAGGCCTGAGGCTGAGTCATCTGACACTGTTATCACATGTATTATTTCAGTTTTCCATAGGGATGCTTCAGTTCTATTTGATCCGGGCTCTACTTATTCCTACATGTCATCCTACTTTGCTTCATATCTGGTTGTGCCTTGTGATTCTTTAAGTGCTCCTGTGTATGTGTCCACACCTGTGGGAGATTCTACTGTTGTAGATCGTGTCTATCATTCGTGTGAGGTTACCATTGGGAATCTTGAGACTAGTGTAGATCTCCTATTTCTCGATATGGTAGATTCGATATCATCTTGGATATGGATTGGATGTCACCTTATCATGCTATATTAGATTGTCATGCCAAGACGGTGACCTTAGCCTTGCAGGGGTTTCCAAGATTAGAGTGGAGGGGAACTCCTGACCGTTCTACCAGCAGTGTTATCTCTTATGTGAAGGCTCAACATATGGTCGAGAAGGAGTGTCTAGGTTATTTGGTTTAAGTCCGCGATTCTAGTGTGGAGGTTCCTTCCATGGATTCAGTACCAGTTGTTCGTGAGTTTCCAGAGGTGTTTCCTACAAATCTGTTGGGGGTGCTACGCAACAGAGATATTGACTTCTGTATTGATTTGGCTCCGAGCACTTAGCCCACTATTCTGCCATACTGTATGGCCCCGCCAAAGTTGAAAGGATTGAAGGAGCAGTTGAAAGATTTGCTTGATAAGGGCTTCATTAGACCTAGTCTCTCACCCTGGGGTGCGCCTATGTTGTTCGTGAAGAAGAAGGATGGGTCGATGAGGATGTGGATAGATTATCGCCAGTTGAACAAAGTCACCATCAAGAACAAGTATCCATTGCTGAGGATTGATGACTTATTTGATCAGCTTCAGGGTGCCAAGGTGTTTTCAAAGATTTATTTGAGGTCTGGCTACCATCAGTTGAGGATTAGGGCATCCGATGTCCCTAAGACAGCTTTTCTAACTCGATATGGGCATTATGAGTTTCTAGTGATGTCATTTGGGCTAACAAATGCCCCAACATCATTTATGGATTTGATGAACTGGGTGCTCAACCCCTATTTGGATTCTTTCGTGATTGTGTTTATTGATGATATCTTGATCTACTATCACAGTCGAGATGAGCACGAGCAGTATCTTGAGATTGTACTTCAGACTCTGAAAGATAGCCAGCTGTATGCCAAGTTTTCAAAGTGCAAGTTTTGGTTGGACTCGGTCTCCTTCTTAGGGCACGTAAAATTGACATAGGGCATTTAGGTGGATCCTAAGAAGATTGAGGCAGTTTAGAACAGGCCTAGAACCACTTCAGCTACGGAGATCCGGAGTTTCTTAGGTTTGGCGGGTTATTACCGTCAGTTTGTGGAGGGTTTTTCGTCCTTCGAAGCCCCATTGACGAGATTGACCCAGAAGGGTGCCCTGTTTAGATGGTTCGACGAGTGTGAGGCGAGCTTCAAGAAGCTCAAGACTGCTTTGACTATAGCGCCGGTGTTGTTGTTGCCCACAGGTTCAGGATCTCATACAGTATATTGTAATGCATCTCGTGTTAGGCTCGGAGCAGTATTGATGCAGGATGGCAGTGTGACCGCATATGCGTCGCGGCAGTTGAAGGTCCATGAGAAGAATTACCCTGTTCATGATCTAGAGTTGGCAGCCATTATTCATACATTAAAGATCTGGAGGCATTACCTTTATGGCGTGTCGTGCAAGGTTTTCATGGATCATCGGAGTCTATTGTATTTGTTCAAACAAAAGGATCTCAATTAAGGCAGATGAGGTTGTTGGAGCTATTAAAAGACTATGATATCACCATCTTGATCACCTCGGGAAGGTCAATGTGGTGGCCGACTCCTTGACTAGAAAGGCAGCGAGTATGGGCAGCCTTGCATACATTCCAGCTGGTGAGAGACCGCATGCATCAGATGTTCAGGCTTTGGCCAATCAGTTCGTGAGGTTGGATGTTTCAGAGCCCAGTCGTGTTCTAGCTTGTACAGTCGTTCGGTCTTCTTTGTTTGAGCGCATCAGGGAACGACAGTATGATGACCATCATTTTCTTGTCCTTAGGGACATAGTGTGGCACGGTGGTGCCAGGCAGGTTACTATTGGAGATGATGGAGTTTTGAGGATGCAAGGTCGTATTTGTGTGCCCAATGTAGATAGATTTCGTGAGTTGATTCTTGAGAAGACCCACAGTTCCTGGTATTCTATTCATCTAGGTGCCGCCAAAATGTATCAATATTTGCGGCAACATTATTGGTGGAGGAGAATGAAGAAGGACATAGTTGCTTATATAGCTCGGTGTTTAAATTGTCAGCAAGTAAAGTGTGAGCATCAGAGACCTAGTGGGTTGCTCCAGAAGTTAGAGATCCCTGAGTGGAAGTGGGAGTATCACTATGGATTTTGTTGTTAGACTTCCACATACTCAGAGAAAGTTCGATGCGGTATGGGTTATTATGGACAGGCTGACCAAGTAAGCGCATTTCATTTATGTGGAGGTTGCCTATTTGTCAGAGCAGTTGACTGAGATTTACATCCTCGAGATCGTCCGTCTTCACGTGGAAAGCAGTACAGCATGAGTTGGGCACGCAGGTTGAGTTGAGCACAACATTTCATCCTCAGACGGATGGACAGTCCGAGCGCACTATTCATATATTGGAGGATATGATCCACACTTGTGTTATAGATTTTAGGGGTTCTTGGGATCAGTTATTGCCACTTGCGGAGTTTGGCTACAACAACAGCTACCAGTCAAGCTTCAGATGGCTCCCTATGAGGCATTATACGGGAGGCGGTGCCGATCTCCAGTTGGATGGTTCAAGCGGGGAGAGGCTTGGTTTTTGGGTACAGATTTGGTACAGGATACCTTAGATAAGGTTAAGATTATTCAAGATCGAGTTCGCACAACTCAGTCTAGGAAGAAGAATTATGCCGACCGTAGAGTCCGTGATGTTGCATTCATGCTTGGAAAGAGGGTGTTGCTCCGGGTTTCACCCATGAAGAGTGTGATGAGGTTCGAAAAGAAGGGAAAGTTCATCCCTAGGTACATCGGACCCTTTGAGATTCTGGAGAGAGTGGGTGAAGTGGCTTACAGGCTCGCATTGCCACCTAGTTTATTAGTAGTCCATCCGGTGTTTCATATGTCCATGCTCCGGAAGTATCACAACGATCCGTCTCATGTGTTAGATTTCAACTCAGTCTAGTTGGACAAGGATTTGACTTTTGAGGAGGAACCAGTGGCTATTCTAGCCTGGCAGGTTCGTCAATTGAGGTCAAAGAGTTATCTTTCGGTTTGAGTGCAGTGGAGGGGTCAACCGGTCGAGGCAGCTACTTGGAGTCCGGGTCGGACATGCGGAGTAGATATTCATACCTTTTCACCAGTCCAGGTACTTTTCTATGTCCGTTCGAGGACGAATAATTGTTTTAGAGGTGGAGAATGTGATGACCCGATAGGTCATCTAGAGTTTTAAACCTTAGTTCTGTGTTTTGAAGCCTACAATAGCTTCCTTAAGCCTTCCTCGATTTGCGTGTGCAGTCGGGTGTGTTCCCGAAAGGCTTTTATGTTAAAAATTGATAAAATAAGAAAGTTTGCTTTAAAAATCCATTTGAGTTGACGTCAGTCGACATTTTTAGCAAACAAACTTGGATCCGTATTTTGACGGTCCTGGTGGGTCTGTATCGTTATTTGGGACCTGAGCGTATGCTTGGAATCAGATTCGGAGGTCCCTAGCTTTAGTTATCGCTTTTTTGTCGAAAGTTTTAAGTTTAAAGGCTTAATGACTTTAAAGAATGGACCAGTGTTTGACTTTGTTGATACTTGGTCTGTATTTTGGTTTTGGAACCCGTATAGGTCCATTACTATATTTGTGGATTGCTTGCCAAATTTGGTGAGAAAAGGAATTGGTTTGACGTGATTCAGACGTCTAGTTGTTAAAATAGAAATTCTAAAATTTCATTAAAAACTTCATTTGACTTGGTGTTCGATTCGTAATTCTAGGTGTTATTTTGGTGTTTTGATCGCGCGAGCTAGTTCGTATAAGATTTTTGGACTTGTGTGCACATTTGGTTTGGAACCCTGGGGGCTCGAATGAGTTTCATATAGCCTATGAACCTTTTGAACTTAGAAAGTTTGTTGGTTTTTTACTTCTGCTGGTTTCTAGTGTTTGCTTCTTCGCGGTGGCGAATATACTCCAACGAGCACGAAGGGTAAAATGGGCTGAGGGAGATTTTGTTCTACGCGAACACGAAATCTTGGTCGTGAATGTGGAGCACTGGGGGGCCTGCTCTTCGTGAACGCGACCGGTCAATCGCGAACGCGTAGTGAAATAGAGTTGGGGACTGGCAGTTGACTGTTGCTCTATGTGAACGCGATACAAGGATCACGGACGTGGAAGCTAGATCAACTCGCAATCGCGTAAGCCATTGATGCTTTGCTCTTCGTAGAACGCTTCAGGTTTCACGCGAACGCGATGCACACCTGACGCCAGTGTTTAAAACAGTCCCAAAAATAGGATTTTGTTCATTTTTCAAATTTTCAAAGCTAGAAAACCCTAGAGGCGATTCTCCCTAGAACATTTCTTCCCCAATTTGTTGGTAAGTGATTCTAACCTACTTTCTTTCAATTTTTCCATTACTTTTCATAAGATTTCAGTCTAAAGTCTAGGATTTTCATGGTGGAAATTAGGGGGTTGGGAAGAATTAGGTTTTTTTGGTAAAAGTGGAATTTAGACCTCAAATTAAGGTCGGATTGCGAAAAAAATAATTCATAACCGGGCTTGGGAGGTGAATGGGTAATGGGGTTTTGGTCCGAATTTCGGGTTTGGACCAAGCGAGCCCGGGAGTTGACTTTTATTGACTTTTTCAATAATGACTTAAATTTAACCTTTTTCATTCGTGGGTAGTTCCTAAGGCTTATTTTGAATTATTTGGTTGATAATTTACTAGATTTGGTTGGTTCGGAGGCATGTTCGAAAGGCAAAGCCGTGTTTGAGCTTTGAGTTGGTCTTTGGAGCGAGTTAAATGTCTTGGTTAACCTTGACTTGAGGGATCAGGACTTGTTTGCCTATTTGCTACTTGTTTAAATGTTGGATACAAGTATATGTGAGGTGACGAGTACTTATGCATTGCTATTGGGTTAAAGCATGGGGGTGGGACTTGATTCTTGTAATTTATCTCTTTCTTTGATTCTGATATCCATGCTTAGACTATTTAATAGATAAATTGATCGTTCATTACGTACTTATGAACTATCTGTGATAATTGAGTATTGTTTATGAAGTTGAGATTGGTATTGTGGAACTATTGTTGACAGAAGACTTGACATTGCTTATTCCATCTCCCTATTGTTATATGTTCATTGTTACATGGTAAGGGAGATTGTTATAGCAAGAAGGGTGATGCCGTGCTGTATAGAGAGTTAAAGCACGAAGGGTGATGCCGTGCCATATTTGAGAGTTAAAGCGCGAAGGTTGATGCCGTGCCGTATCTATTGATTCATGATGAAATTGAGAGTAAAAGCACGAAGGGTGATGCCGTACCGTATTTATCATTTTATGGTGAGATTGAGAGTAAAAGCACAAAGGGTGATGCCATGCCATTATTACTGTTTCGGCTGAGAGTAAAAACATGAAGGGTGATGCCGTGTAGTTTTACTCATTATGCTTGTTGATTTTTTTTTATTAAAGGTTTATTGACTGATTCTCGTTATTATTCCCTGTTGTAGTTACCGTATCTTTTACCCCTTTTGCATGTTCCCTCCCAATTATACTTGTTAATTCTTTATTTGATGTTATTTTGTATGTATATTTCCGTCTGTACAGGTTTACTTACGTGGGTGTCTTCTAGTAGCCTCATCACTACCTCGTCGAGGTTAGGCTCGACACTTACGGAGTATATTGGGTCGGTTGTACTCATACTACACTCTGCACTTTTTGTGCTGATTTTGGTACTGGTCCCAGTTGTCCGTGAGGCGTATCAGCTCGGATTGGCATTTGGAGACTCGACGTAGATCTGCTGGCGTCCGCAGACCTTGAAGTCCCCTTCCCCTTGCCCTATTTACTATTCTTTTCATTCGAGACAACTGTATTTATTGCAAATCCTATTTGTAGAGATTCTAGAAGCTCGTGAACTTGTGACTTCAAATCCGAGTTGTACTTAGATATTACTGGTTTTATGATATTATTGATTTAATGTCATTTTGTACTCCATTTTTGTTGCATTTCGGCTTAATTGGATTTACTTATTTGAATTTATTAAAAATTGGCTTAAGGATCCTCTTACGTTGGCTTGCCTAGCAACTGAAATATTAGGCGCCATCACGGCCCCGAAGGTGAAAATCCTAGGTCGTGACAAAAACACCCAGCTCCAACATACACATCGTGATCGCAGTTGCACCTTCGCGATCGCAAAGAATACCTGTTGCATCAAAAACTAGAAGAAAAACCAACAATGCAATCATCACCAACATGGTCCGAAACTATCCCGGATCCACCCGAGCCCCTCGGGACCCCGTCCAGACATACTGATAAGTTCCAAAATATAACACAGACCTATTCGATGCCTCAAATCACGCCAAAAAATATCAAAACTATGAATCGTACCACAATTCAAGACCAATGAATTAATGAACTTTCAACTTCCAATACTCATGGCGAACCATATCAAATCAACTCGGAATGATCTCAACTTTTGCATGCAAGACCCAAATGACACAACGGACCTATACCAACTCCCGAAACTTCAATCCAAACTCGATATCGACAAAGTCAACTCTAAATCAAACCTATCAACCTTCCAAACCTTCAACTATCCAACTTTCGTCGATTTGAGCCAAAACAACCTAACAACCTCCAAATCCAAATACGAACATACGCCTAAGTCTAAAATCACCATACGAAAATATTGGAACCACCAAAATACCATTTCGGGATCGTCTACACAAAAGTCAAACTCCGGTCAACTCTTAGAACTTAAGCCTCCAACCAAGGGACTAAGTGTCCCAAATCTATCCGAAACCTCTCTGCAACCAAACCAACCATCCCCACAAGTCACATAACCACAAATACACACACGGAAAGCTTCCAAATGAGAATCGAGACTCAAATACACAAAACGACCGGTCGGGTTATTATAATTTTTTTGTCCTTGTCAAAGTACGAAAATGAATCATCAGTCTCAAACTGGTTATACCAAGGAGTAAGTCAGTACTCAAAACACCACAGTAATCATTAAGCTCTTAATTTTCCAAATCAATAACCGCATAAAATACTTCCATACAAATAAAATGTGAATATGAAACTTTGGACCTCTTATGCTTCGACTTTCCAATAGCATAGTCTTCAATTTTGGAAATTAGAATACCATGTTTACTACAAAATGAGCACACCTCATCTAAGACTGTATTGTGGGCTGGTCAAGGCCCGGGACCGACATGAGCCCGCGGTCTTGGTTGGCCTAACGGGCCTCGTGGGCCGGTCCTAGTGGTCCTGGGTCTTAGGCGGTTCAAGGCCCATGACGGGCCGGGCTACACACAAAGCCCACCAGGCCCGGGACCGCCAGGCGGGCCTGATCCGGGCCCAACGGTAAAATTTCAAAAAAAAAAAACTTTTTTTTTAAAAAAAAATGGACAACGGCCAGATTTTTAAAATCTAGCCGTTGGGCCATTAATTTAACCGTTATATATTCAAAAATAGCCATTTTGGCCCCCAAACTTTATTTTAACCCCAAACTTTTTATAAATACACTTTTTACCTATTCCCACCTATAAATACCCCCTCATTCTTTCATTTTTAACTCACAAATTCTCTCAATCTCTCTCTAATTATTTCAATAATTGCTTACTTTATTATTCCAATTTCGTGAAAAATTGTGAAGTTGGTGAATTGAAGTATTTAAGTCTTCAAGTCTTCAATGATATTCAATTTTCAAGAAGTTGTTCGTCAATTCGGTAAACTCGTTCCAACTCTTTAATTTTTAATATATTATTGTGTTTGCTTTAATTAGTGTAATTATAATTAATATGAATTTTTCATTGAAAAAAATATTTGGTGGTAAGGGCAAGGGAAAATCAAAAATTGGTCAATCTAGTAGCCAAGCTACTCCTCCTCCCCTTGTTACCCATCCTTTTCCACCTATTATTCTAGATAGTGATCACCCTTATTTTCAATTTTCCGATAGTCAATTTTTTCATGATGTTGCACCCGATAATCAATTAGATGAACAAACGATGAACGCTCTTTATCCTAATGAAACTATATTTGAAAATGATGATTTAGATGAAACCCAACCGGATTTAGATGATACACCTACTAGTCCTATTAATAACCCAACTGATGCCTCGCCTGACCCTCCTATAGTAACCCCTACATTTGATAGAAGACCTCCTAGACAGCCCGAAACATCTCTTGTTTGAAACTTTTTTACTCAATTATGAGAAGAAAACAAAGCTAAGTGTAAAAGTTGTGGGTTTTTGTTGGCTCATATATATACTGGCAACCGTAGCGGTACGGGTAGTTTGACTAGGCACATATTAAAACACCCTAGAGATAAACGGAGATATTTACAAATTAAAGCTGCAGAAGAGGGGACGGGTGTAGGTAATCAGACTCACACTAGTGCAGGTTCAAACTTAGTCCAACCCGGAATTAACACCGTTACCGGTGGAATTTTATACTACGATACAAATAAGGATCGTGAAGAATTAGCAAAAATGGTAACAGTTATGTGCTTACCATATAGCTTTCCTTCTAACCCCCATTTTATACAATATATTAGAAAAGTTTATAATCCTACTTATAAAGGATGACCTCGTGCTACCGTGAAGGCCGACATTTATAAATATAAGCATGAATATGAACAATATTTGCGATATCTATTTACCCATATAGATTGTCGCATTGCAATTACTACGGATATAGGTAAAAGTGCCAATGACTATGACTATTTAACCGTTAAAAGTCATTGGATAGACGAGGACTGGATAATGCAAAAACGCATTATCGCCTATAGAATAATTAACTCACGCCACACAGGTAGATTTATTGCTAGCATGGTATCAGACATTTGTAGATATTTTTGTATTAGAGAAAAAATAATGTCTGTTACCACGGATAATGCGTCTAGTAACACCAACGCAATAGGCATGCTTACAACTACTTTAAATCTCGCATTTTCTAATATTTTTCATGTTAGGTGCATTTGTCATATTTATCATTTAATTATCGGTGACGGAATGAAAATGTTAAATATAGAAATTGAAAAGGTAAAAATGGCTCTTAATTGGCTATTTTACTCAAACCATAGGAGTAGACTTGGAGAATATTTTAAAAAATGTGATGAATGTGGCCTTAGAGAAAGAAAGGTTCCTAAACCTTGCCCGACTAGATGGAATTACATGTATAAAAGTCTAGTTGTTGCGTATGAATATAGAAACCTAATTACCGCAACCTACAATGCTCGTGTAGGTGGTGGTGATGATGACGACGACGAGCACCTAACTAATCAAGATTGGATTAACGTTAAAATTTTTATAGATTTTTTAGAACAATTTTCAGTAGCAACAAACGATTTATCTGGGCAGTACTATCCTACTATTTCTGTCACGACCCCAAATCTCCCACCTTTGGGAATCGTGATGGCGCCTACTAATGAAAGCTAGGCCAGCCAATAATTAACCTCATTAATGCATTTAACACATCATTCATAATTTTTACAACAAAATTTAATAACAAAATGTGGAAGATACTTAAATAGCCCCTTGTTTATACAATCCTCCCAAGAACTGGTATCACAGTTTTCACAGACTGTCTAAGAGTACTACATACAATGGTCTTGAAAGAAATAACAAAAGTACTGATTCCGAACTACATGGAATAACAGTCAAAGAAACAGACAGAGGACACCAAGATCTGTGAACGGCTGCAGTACTACCTTGGGTCGCCTGGAAGATCACGCAAAAGCTGGAAGTCCTTTACTGTTCGACACCTGTGGCGCCGGTATCTGCACAAAAAGTGCAGAGTGTAGTATCAGCACAACCGACCCCATGTGCTGGTAAGTGCCTGGCCTAACCTCGGCGAGGTAGTGACGAGGCTAGACCGGACCCCAGATAATCCTGTTTGACAAAACATGTATATATATATATATATGCAACTAAAACAGATAACAAATGTGCATCAACCAAAATAAACCGAGAAGGAAGATATTTAAATATTGCATTATCAAATCAATGAAATCAAACAAACCAACACAATAATATGAAATACAATCCATCCCTGTGTGTACTACTTATTCTTCAGAACGGTTATATATATATATATACATGTTTTGACAAACAAGATTATCTGGGGTCCGGTCTAGCCTCATCACTACCTCGCCGAGGTTAGGCCAGGCACTTACTAGCACATGGGGTCGGTTGTGCTGATACTACACTCTGCACTTTTTGTGCAGATACCGGCGCCACAGGTGTCGAACAGTAAAGGACTTCCAGCTTTTGCGTGATCTTCCAGGCGACCCAAGGTAGTACTGCAGCCGTTCACAGATCTTGGTGTCCTCTGTCTGTTTCTTTGACTGTTATTCCATGTAGTTCGGAATCAGTACTTTTGTTATTTCTTTCAAGACCATTGTATGTAGTACTCTTAGACAGTCTGTGAAAACTGTGATACCAGTTCTTGGGAGGATTGTATAAACAAGGGGCTATTTAAGTATCTTCCACATTTTGTTATTAAATTTTGTTGTAAGAATTATGAATGATGTGTTAAATGCATTAATGAGGTTAATTATTGGCTGGCCTAGCTTTCATTAGTAGGCGCCATCACGATTCCCAAAGGTGGGAGATTTGGGGTCGTGACAGAGTTGGTATCAGAGCTCCAGGTTACATAGGCCTCACAGTTCACAGACAACCTCGGTAGAGTCTGAGGGATCGGTACGGAGACGTTTGTATTTATCCCCCAGAGGCTACGGAGTTAGGAAAAACATCATGTTTGTTCTTTCTTATCGTGCGATTTGGTTCCTTAATGATTAATTGAATTTCTATTCTGTTCTTCGCGGATGGCGAGGACACGCGCTTCCTCTTCTACTATTTGACAGCCCGAGCCCCCAACAACAGCTCCTATACGGGGCAAAGGGCGAGGACGAGGTCGTGCTAGGGGTCGAGGCAGGGGCAGGACTCAGCCTCCTGCAGCGGCGCCAATGACA
>MCJB01001574.1:0-14833 GCA_002018475.1 Nicotiana obtusifolia
TTCTGCTTTTGTTGTTGGACTATGATGAGGAATTTGTGTAAGCAAGTTGTGTCTGTATCCTCATGATGTCTCTTGCATGGTTCTCTGTTGTGTGGCCTGTATTTTATGAGTTGGTGACTGGCTGAGTGTCTGTCTGTGTAGGCTGCTGCTTCTGAGTAGTTTGTTGTTCCTGTGAGATTGGTTGAGATGGGTATGAGATTGTATTGAGCATTTGATATCTCTCTCTAGTTGTATGTGATGATGACTGGCTGGCTTAATGTATCTATGGCTTGATGAGTGGTTGTCTATCTTCCAGTTGCTGCTGGTATTGCTGCTGATGTTGTTGCTGTTGCTAATAATGTTGCTATTGCTGCTGTAGGACAGTGTGTTAGCTGTGTGGTGTTTGTGGTGATGCTGCATTGTGTTGGTCCTATGACCAAAGGTATAGAGCAGGGTCCATAGTGCTTGCTGCAATTGCAATAGAATGAGCACTAAGAGTGCTAATACCACACATTGCAATTGTTATAAAGACCTGAATCCATCCAAGCTATCTGTTTTTTGTGTTTCTGTAGCTGGTTGCTGCTGTGCTGCTGTGATTTGTGGCTGCTGCTGAGATGATGGTTGTTTCTGCTGCTACTAGAGGGATGTGTGTTGTCTGCTTGGTGCTTGTGAGAAGGCTGCACAAGGCTGTGGAGCTGTGTGCTAGCTGTCTGATGCTTGTGAGAACACTGCTTTGTGTTGATTATATGAGCAATAATATGGAGGGGGTTCCATGGTAATTGGTACGATTACAATAGGACGAGCACTAAAATTGCTATTACCACACATCCACTCATTGCAGTTGTAACAATGACCTGAATCCATCCAAGTTATCTACTTTTTGTGTTTCTGTAGCTGACTTCTGCTGTGCTTTTGTGATTTGTGGCTGGTGTTGAGATGTTGGTTGTGTTCTGCTGCTGTTATTGCTGCTACTGGAGGCCTTAAATATTACCAGGGTAATGATATGATGAACATTATCATACATTACACCTTTAGTAGTACACTGGGCAAGCCAGTCTTCCTGCAAAATTAGCAAGCATGTTAGAGGAAAGGATTGGTCACAGTCATTGCTTGGGTTCAGATTCTTGTGTGTAGTGGATGCCATTTGTGTTGGATGACTGCTCCAGTTGAGGCTATGAAGTAGCTGATGTTGCTTATGGGGGAGTTCTGGCATGTTTTGGTTTTTCCTGACCGTTTGGTTGACAAACCAGACTGGGGAGGGATGTTGTTGGTAGACTGGGGAGGTCTTTCCAGGTTCATGTACTTCTGGTGTGCAGGGGTGTTGTGCAGGTAGCAGTGGTTGTATGCTAAGGATGGTGGTAAGGATGGGAAGGATGGGAGAGGAGGGCCAGAAAGGTTGCTGCAATTGCAGAGTTTTTGATATCATATCTGTTAGTGTCAGTTTTTGTAGTTGCAGCAGTGAGTTAGCTCTATGTCTTGCACCTGCAAAATACTACCAATACACAAGGAAAACAAGAAATGTTAGTACAGATTGTGCCTTGTTCCATGAGTGTTCTTGCTTGAAGTTTTCTCTGTTGATCTTTCTGTGATCTTGTGGGATGGTGATTTGAATTGTATGCATTGAGCTCTTGCACATATTATTACTATTCATTTCCATCAGAATTGGCAGAGATCAACTGTGGTGGAAAATTGATCTTTTTGGTTTTCCTATATCTGAAAGCTGGTGTGGCTCTAAGGTCAAGGTATATCTGTCCTCTTATTTGTGCAGGCAGATCTAATTGTTGTAATGTGTCATCGAGCTTAGCTCATGACTCCATTTTGAGAGAGCATCACCTGGGCAGTTAGCTTCTCTAGAAACATGTGAGTATTGCAACTCTTCACATTGTTATTTCAGATTGTTGATCTTTTGTATCAGTATGTTTAAAGTCCATAGTGAGACAGCTTTGCCAGTTAGCCGCTGAATGAGCAGTTGAGAGTCAGTTTCCAAATGAATTCTATTGTAGCCATTTTCAATGCACCATTTGATACCAATGTATGCTGCTTCAACTTCTGCTAGACTATTAATACCTTCTCCCAAGGGGCTTGAAATTGCATGGATGAATCTCCCTTCGTGATCTCTAACAATGATTCCAGCTCCAATCTTTCTAGGATTGCTCAGAGCACTGCCATCTGTATTCACTTTAACAAAACCCATGATTGGTTTAAGCCAAGTAACCTGCTGTACAGTGATATGGTGTTTCAGCATCTCTATGGTAGGGTATATCTCATACCAATTTCTTGGCCATTTGATATTTTCATAGGATGCTTTGAGCAATAAAGTAAGATCAGAGTAGATGGAGTATAATACTCTTGTTACAGATGATGTTTTTCTCCCATATTTAGCAGCACATCTGTTTTTCCAAAGGTTCCAACATATTATAATTGGCATTGTGTCTAAAACTAGTTTTTGTATTTCATTGTTCTTTTTTTGGGTCCACCATTTCATTAAGGTCATTCTTAATGGTAGCATATAACTTTGGATGCCCACTAGTGCATTGAAATATTTCCAGATGAATCTGGCAAACTGACCAGTGCAAAAAATGTGGTCAACTGTCTCAGCCCCTAGTCTCCTGCAACAGAGCTCAGAGCTCTCCATAAGCAAAAGGACCATTTAAAGGAGATTTTTCTATGCCAAGTCATTTTATTGGTGAGAAGGATTTGCTTCTTTTCTCTCAGGACAGACCATGCTGATGTACAAGAAAATTCTCCTGAGCTATTAAGTTGCCATACTGCTCTATCAGGAGATGGGGATTGTAATGAATCTATGTTTGTATGATGTGAGGTATCATATTCATAGGTGCTATTTGGTTAAGCTTCTGGATGTCCCATTGTCCATTATTCCATAGTTGTGAAACTTTGATGTTGCCAGGTCTACCACCATCTTGCTTGAAGCTAGCTAAGTGTCCAATGCCAAGCTAATTGTCCCACCAGAAGCTACAGTTCCCTGAATGTAGTCTCCAATAGATATGGTTATCAGCTGTTTTCTTGTTGATCATCATCTTTCTCCATGTTTGGGATTGCCTAGAATTCCATTTTTTGGATATAGGATGTGATTTTTTGCAATATTTGGCAAGAAGAAACTGACTCATAAGGTTTGTTTTGTTCTAAACCACCACCACTGTTTATATTCCATGGCTTTACAAATTTCATGTATGGATCTTAACCCTATACCACCTTCTTCCATAGGATAGGACAGCTTGTGCCATGAAGCCCAGTGGTATTTGTTTCTATCTTTGTCCATACCCCAGAAGAAGTTTGGAGCCATCTTTTCAATTTGTTTTAGGATAGTCTTTGGTGGAGAGATAGCTGATAGAAGATGTATGGGAAGTGATTGAAGGACATGTTTGATCAAGGTTAATCTGCCTCCATATGATAGCAGTCTACCTTGCCAACCTCTGATCCTACTGACCACTTTGGAGATGAGACTGTTAAAGTGAACAATTCTTTTCCTGCCAATGTAGAGAGGGCAGCCTAAGTAGGTGATGGGGGATACCTTCCTGTTAAAACCAGTTACCTGCTGAATTCTTTTAATTGTGTATTGAAAGGCAGAAGGAGCAGTGAGGAAGTGACTTTTGCTTTTGTTGATTTGTTGGCCAGATGTCTACTCATAGTTATGAAGAACTTTCATAACTTTCTGCAGTGATTTCCTACGCCCAGATGTGAAAATGATCACATCATCAGCAAAGCTCAAGTGTGTGATTTGAGGTCCCCTTTTTTCCATATAAAAACCATTGAAGAACTGGTCATGTGTGAGATTATTCAGCATTCTTGAAAGCAATTCAGCCCCTAATATGAATAATGAGGGAGACAATGGGTCACCTTGTTTTGAGACCTCTTGTTGAGTGGAAAAAATCATATCTGGTACCATTAACAATTACAAAATACCAATTGTTGGATAGTGTTTTCCACACCATATCAATGATTGTTTCACGGAAGCCCATCCTTCTCATCATGATGCAAGTGAAAGACCATGAAACCCGGTCATATTCCTTTGCCATATCCAACTTGATCACTACATTTGCACCTAGATTTGGTTTTTTGATTCCTTGGACAATCTCCTATGCAAGCATAATGTTCTCAGCAATACTTCTGCCTTTTATAAAGCCAGTTTGGTTAGGAGATATGATTCTTGGGAGTATGGTTGCCAGCCTGGAACCTATGAACTTGGATATGATCTTGTTGATGAAGTTACTCAAACTGATTGGTCTGAATTCAGCTAGAGTATTAGGGAATTCCACCTTGGGAAATAACACCAAACATGCCTGTGTCATATATCTGGGCAGTGATTGACCATAGAAAAAGGCATTTATGACATTGAAATGGTCATATTGAATGATTTCCTAACAGTGTTGGAAGAATTTTCCATTAAGATCATCAGGACCAGCAGCACTGGTGGGGTTCATTGAAAGACAATGTTCTTGATTTCTTCAATAGTAGGTTCTTTATTGAGAGTGACATTATCTGAATTTGTAATCAGTATTGGTATGCAGGATAAGAGGTCTTCTCTAATTACTCCTCCATTGTCAGTGAATAAGTTGTGGAAATGATCACAAGCTGCTTCACCAATTGCTTCATCTCCATATATCCAATCATCATTTTCATTTTTGATTTTATGTATATACAATTTCCTTCTTTTGCCTCTGATCAGGCTGTGGAAGTATTTGGAATTAGCATCTCCTTCTTTGAACCATTGCAACTGAGTTTTCTGTTTAAGTACAACTTCTTCAATCTTCAGATAGCTAACATATTGAGCCTTGAGTTCATGGGCTATGACTCTATCTGTCTCTTTATTAGATTTTGCCCAAGTTTTTTCTGCTTTTCTGAGTTTTTCTTCAAATTCCTTTGCTTTTTGGAAAATATCACCATATTTCTGCCTTGACCATTTGGAAAGGGCAGTGCAGAGTGCTTTGGTTTTTTGGTGAAAGATTCACATTGCATTTCCACTGTATCTTCTATTCCAAGTTTCCTGAACCAGTGGTAGGAAGGAAGCATTTTCTGTCCAGAGAGTTAGGAACCTGAAGTATCTAGTGGCATTGTCTGTTCTGACATTTAATTCCATGAGGAGGGGTGAGTGATCTGATCCTGTAGCAGCCAAATGAGTAATGGTGGTAGCAGGATGTGTAGCAAGCTAATTGTCATTGTCTAGTCCTCTATCCAATCTTTTCCAGACAATTGAGCAAGGACCTCTGCCATTAGACCAGGTGTACTTAGGTCCATAGTAGCCAAGGTCAGTGAGTCCACAACCTTCAATGATGCTCAAGAAATCCAGGTGTTGATCTGATATGGAATACCACCTGTTTTCTCGTCAATTGAAGCTATCACATTAAAATCTCCAATGACACATCATGGGACAGTGGTATTCAAAGCTTTGGATCTGAGAGTATCCTATAGTGGTCTCCTTAGTACAGGTGTACATTTAGCATAGATAACAATGATGTGTAGAATGTCAGCAGCCTCAGCATGTCGAAGTTCTACTGTGATCTGTTGTTCGTCATCGTATAATACAACACCTGAGAAATCCTGATCCCAAAAAATCCATATTTTATTATTGATGTTTGAAGTAGCATGCTGCATGGATATTTGGTTTTTATAGTGGTTAATGTGAGAGGTATCCAGGAAAGGTTCCAAGAGAGCTATGAAGGAGAGTTTGTGGATGTGTTTTAATGTTTTTAGTCTCTCAATGGCTCCAGAGGATCTGATACCTCTGATATTCCAAGTGAATGTACTAATAATTAAAAAGGGAGGGGAGTTTGCTTTTTGGTGGGGCAGTGCTACTTCTTTCAGCTTTGCTTCTTATAAGCCTTGGTGATGGATTATATGCTCTAGGGGATAAACCATGGTTGTTAATCACATCATGATGTTGATATTCCTCATTGATGGCCTCCACTAGGAGGTCACAATGTTGGTCATGCTCTGATGCTTCACCAAGGTCACCTTCCTCCTCAATTCTTCCACTCATCTCATCTTTTGAGAGGATAGGTCTGTATTCATCAAGTTCTGGGGAGTGTTCATTCATAGGGCACTCTTTCAATGGGACAAAGGTATTGGCTTGTAACTGAAGAGAGACATTTCCTTCTCTATCAGCATAAGCTTGAACCTCCAGTGATTGTGGTGATAAGGAAGGATCAATCACAGTTTCTTTGAATGATAATGCCTTTTTTGCAGAGCCACTCTCAAGGTTTCTTTGTAGTTATGGAACTGGACCTTGAGGTGAAACTATGAGATCCTGGGGTTTTTCATTTTGTTCATTAATGATGATTCCTGTGTTTTGTTTTCTCATGGCTTTTCTTTTCTTTTGACTTGGTTTATTTTTGAATTTTGGTGATTGTATGTTGAATTCTGCTACTGCAGGAGCTTTTCCTTTCATGAGTCTCCTTGTAGCCTCATTGTGTTGATCTGGTATATCTTCTTCTGAGCTGTTTATCTCACAAATATCTTCTTTCCTTGTAGTAACTAATTATATCTCTGTGTTATCAAGTGGGACCTGTACAGAGGTGAGGGGTTGGTCCATCCTATGGTCAGCCAATTGTACATTCGCACACTCATGCAAAATATAAGGAATCCTAGCCTCACAAGGTGCCTCAACCTGTATTGATCTAGGTTTCTCCTGACCACCCTCCATTCCTCCAGTAACTTCATTTATAGCAGATTTGACAGGGGGGATGTGGGGGTGTGATACAGAAGGATAAGGAGTAGAGATAGTACCTGGATGTGTGATTTTGCTGAATGACAAGTTGGCCGCAGCCGCAAGTTGTGCTCCATTATGCTTTGGTAGATAAATTTGCTGTTGTTTCTTGTTGGTTTGTGAGGTACCTTTGAAGTGTTTTTTCCTTTGTATTTACCATTCATCATTTGAAGGAGAAGATCCTGCTGTGTGGTATTCTACACTTCTTTGAAGTTCCTCTGATTTTTGGTGTTCTGCACATATCTTTTGTGTACCTGTTGTCTGACTATCTTTGGAGGAATTTTGATTGGAGAGATGTGGAGTGTTAATGACAGTTGTTGCTTCATCCTTTTTCATTTGTTGTTCCTCTTTCTTCAATTTGGTTTGGCAGTTGTGGATAGCATGACCTTGGTGTTTGCAGTATATGCAATATTCTGGGAGATTGTTATATTGGATCTCCAGCCATTGGCCCTCACCATTGACATCCTCATCATAGCCCAGCCATACATGAGTAGGTCTCTCTTTAGTGAGGTCAATCTGCATTTTAATATTGGCAACACTCCCTCTGGTTTTTGGAAAGAGGCAAGGTCCAAGAAGAGAGCTTTGCCAATAGGTGATAGCAATGGAGTTAAGATCTTCATATAATACAAGTGCCATGGAAGTTCAGGAATGACAATCCATATAGGTACAACTGGTGAGTCTTCATTTGGTTTAAAGGCAGGATTCCAAGCTTCCAACTTCATCATTTGTCCTTGAATGTACATGTATTGCTTGGTCCAAATTGTGGCATGATCATATTCATTGTCTAGATCAATATAAACAGTTCTAGCATTGAAATGTGCTATCTTAACACCACCTCGAAGTTCAGTCTGGGCTATGAAGCTCTTTCTAATTACCTTCATTCTTGGCATGGTGTTAAGGAATTCTCCTACCACAGTGAACTTAATTCTTTCTGCAAATTTGATCATGTAGTCTTCCCTTTTGAAAATCACAGCAGGTTTCCCTTGTTTTGTGGTTATTACTGGTGGAGTGAAATGTACTGCAGCAATTTCAGCTTCATGTCTGACTCTTAGTCTAGTGACAAAGGATTGAGTGATGGTAGGGGGAGGTGGATTTGGACTGGTTTGTGTTTTACTTTTTGTGTTACTGGTGTTAGGTTGAGATGGCTTGGTGGTAGTTGCTGTGGCTTGAGCTGGTGTGGTGGTATTAATTGGGGGTATTGGATCTCTACTTGATTGCTTTGGTTCTTTTTAGGAATTTTTTGGCTTTTCAAAGTTGGAAGAAATCTTAACAGGAACTTGTGTCGATGTTGAAGGTTGTATTTTGGCCTGATTTTGCATAGAAGCTGACAGTAGAAAAGCATCATTGATGGTCTTGGTTCCTGAAGGAGGTGATTGACATTGGTCACTAGTAACATTGGCACTATTACTGATACTTGTGGAAGCGTTGGTGCTGGTGATTGCTGCCTTTTGAGATATGTGAAGCAATGGGTCCTTACCGTCTATAGACTGTATTTCAGCAGCAAGAGGAGGTCTATGATCAGCAGGTTGTTGAGGTGCTTGTTGCATTTTTGATTGACGACTCACCTCCATATGAGCAAGAGATTGTTGAGAAGTAGCCCCAGCCTTCAATTGAGCCTCAGAAATGTCTTGCACATTTTGTTGAACACCTGGTGGGTGCGACAGTGTTGACGTTTCTTTTTGCACTATTACGACGATTGGTTCACTAGTACTCTTGTGTGAAGGTCTTAAATCAGTTTCCTGAGTAGCAGAAAATAATTTGTCTTGGTTTTAGGTCAATTTATTTTGTGTATCACCTTGTTCAAGCAACTGATGTTCCTGACAGTTAAGATGGACGATGCTCTCATTTCCAGCGGTGAGAGCTTCTAAATCTTGGCGACGACATTTCTATGGCTTTGGAGCAAGATTTTCCATACTTGTAATGGCTCGACTTGGCTCTAAATCGAGTGAAGATCTGATGATAGTTCCCAGGTAATTTTGTGCTACAGTGCATGCTCCGGTTTCTTGCAGATCTATAGCAGCTGGGTTGTTGTTTTTAGATGAAACTTGTTGGGGATGATGCGCACTTGAAAGTCGCGTTTCTTGGTGCTGGTCCGGTGGTTTTCCACCGATGGTCGGAGAGGAGACAAGCATTTGCTCGGCGCTGCACTGTTCACTCTTCGTCGCCGCACTATTCACTCTTTGTCGCCTTGTACAAAGAGAACGAGAAGAGTGTCTTTTTTCAATGATATCTCCCCTGAAATCTGCCTTGTGAAAAAAGCAACATTAAATTTGAAGAAACGACCCTTTATATATCAGATAGAAATTTATAGATTGTGCGCCAGCCCCAAGTAAAGGGTTAGAAATCTTTATTTTTTGGGGGGGGAGGGGGGGAGGGGGCACATGGAGGAGAGTTAGACCTAAAAGCCTTGTTTCCATGAAAAATATAACAAGAGCTTAGATTTAAAGCAAATTAGAATGCAAAATGAACCAATAGTAACATATTGATTACTATGTAATATACAGCTAATCTAAAAAGATGATTATTACACGTACAAATTAAATCAATCACATCTAACAGCCACTGTATAAGTATATATATCTAACACGCAACATATAATATATGCACGCACGCCCGTGATTTTATCTTTCACGATATATCTATCTATATTATTATAAAAGCATGAATATAATGTCGGTTTACAAATATAATCTTACAATATTAAGCATGATAATTCATAATAAAAGGATATAACCGAAATTCTAGATATTAGTCTTATAATCCTATTAGTTTTAGGACATAATACTACACGTTAGGAATCCTACAAGATTACCTTTTGGAATCCTATTAGTATGATTACTTTCGGGATGTCTAATTCTTATAAAAATGAACAAATAAAATATTTTTAGTCATATAATCCTATTACTTTTATGATATACTTCTTAAAAATTCATATTACTAATTTAATTTGAAAACGTATTATAATATCCTATTACTAATATAATTTGAGAATGTATTATATTGTCCAAATTCATTTAGAAAAAGGAGAACATATATTATTATAAAAGCATCAATATAGTAATTATATATTAAAATAGCTCTAAAATATTACGCGGAAGAACTCATAGGGAAAGGACACAACTGTAATAATATATTTTTTGGGCTACAATACCTTTTATGATAATTTTTAATATTTATAATTTCAAAATTAATAAAATTTTATCTATTAAATTCTTATTAAAAATACGTTGGAAAGTTTAATAAAATTAATTTCATAAGAATCCTCTGTATTGGCAATACATTACCACTCCATAATATCCAATACTAAGAAAAAATAAAAGTAATATTAAATGGATTGCATAAAGAGTTGACATAGAGAAAAATACCCCTACGTTAATATATTTTTATTTTAATATTTAATCTATTCTCCTACTCAAATAATATTTCTTTTATCAATTTTTCGTGTAATATTGAAAAATACCCAATTATAAAATAACAACAAAGAAAATATTTAAGAATACAAATGTGTGAGAAAGAGAAAAAAATAGTTAGTAACAGTCAATACCACTAATGATTCTACAAACATAACGATCTAAAAGTGAAATGTCATATCAATATTTTACTCTTTGAAAATAAAATTTATGGTGGATAATATTATAATTAAGATTAAATATTCAAAACAAGAGATGAACTAACATTAAGATCTGAATCAACATAAAATAAATTATTCTTTATGTTAAAAATAAATAATTAAATTTTTTAATTAATTATTTAGCAAGAGAATCCAATTCAATTATTTTTTTAAATTCATCATATGAGTAAAATTCTTATTCAAGTTAAAAAACAAATATTAGGGTACATAAATTTATTTCATAAAAAGAGCATTAGAACACAAAGTAAACAGGATAGTATATTATTTAGAATCAAAATGCTATACAAGTATCTAAGGAAACACTCAAAGCTAAATCCTAATCAAGCACAAGCTTTCAAAACTATATTATAAAGAGTCGACTCTCGTATGATAAATTATTCTTTGTAGATGCCTCCGGCAAAATCGAAATAATATTTTTATGTCATACATTACTTGCAAATATCAACACAAACATATCTAAGCAGAGCAATAGTGCTAAAGTTATAAGGAAAGCAAAATTGATAATATGGGATGAAGCACTTATGGCTAAGTGTCGAACGATCAAAATAATTACCCGAAGTTCTAGAGATATATTGGATATTTGAGAATAAAATACCATTTTTATAACTCTACTTATATTCCATCGTAGTCATGTTGTTGATTACGCATACATAGTAGATTTCACCAAAATATCACACAGTAACCCAACCCAAACAAATGATTAACTAGAACAGCTCGTGCATTAAACTCCTGCTATATGCGGGATCGTCCGGGGAAGAGACAAATCAAGACCATGTTGGTCTATTGTAGATAACCTTACTTTGAATTTCTGCAAAATGTTGTTTATGTTATTTATACATGTGATGTCACACGACGATAACTTTTATGGTTGCGCACCTTTAAAAATAAATCACAACAACGATTATTAAAGAAAAAAAATAGCAGTAGCTTTTATTCAGCCTTCCACTGTCCATTTTCGTAACCATAGCCACGTTCAGTGCCATAGTTCTTCACCTTCAAGAGCAAATCTTCCAATCCCTCTTTCAACATTGAAGCCTCCGTGTAGTTCATCTTCTCTATAGGACCCCTGAACCACTCTTGTTGGCTCTCCAAATTCTTATTCGTATTCTTGAGTTTGCTTTTCAAGTTTAACGCGAAATCCAGCTGATCTTGTAGAGTATTGAGTCGTGTGTTAAGTGTTATAGAATTGGCTTTTCGGAACATCTGGACATACTTGCCATCAATGCTTGGTGATGATGGTGATGGAGGCCTTTCTTCGCCAACATATTTATCGATGGTTTCATTTACATTTGGATGACCAAAAGAGTAAGGCTTGCTACCTATAGAGCAAGAGGAGAGAAATCAGTAATATAAAATAGAGCAAGAGGTGAGAAATCAGTTAATCTACCGTTATAACGCCTCCCACGTCAAGTATTTTTTTTATGATGCTTTAATTTTAATTAATTATCATGTTCAAGATCTTCGATTTTGCATGTTTAATTATGATGATACATGTACATTTATGCTTAAAAAGTTATATTTGTTGATGGTTTATATATAGATGGCCAAAAGAAATGTAACTGAGCTTGTAATTACCTGGTGGAAACACGATGATGCCAACTTCAGCACCCGTCATAACAGCAAGCTCATTTGCTTTCTTGAAGACATTGTTTCGACGTTTTGAAAAAGTCACTTGTCGATTATTCTGATTTTCTATCTTTGCGAGACGAACACTTTTGCGACCCTTAATCAGTCTAGTACTCATTCTCAAGGATAATGATGATACTAGTATTTATTACTAAGAGTTACTATGTGATATGAATTTTGTAATGTAGAAGCCTAGTATTTATAGTGTTTTTCCAATATCTTTGGCTTATCATTTTTGGTAGTTTATATAGATGAATCCAGTTCATTTTTTGTAGTGTTCACATGTTATGAGGCAAGTAAATTTAGATACTTAATCATAGTGGTGACTGTACTTTCCATTTTTCAAAAAAAATTCAAATTTTACCTCTACAATATTGTAATGGTCAAGTCAATTTTCAGGCCAATGGTGATTTGCTATTATAAGATTATTAGTATTTGATACTCTCTTAATAACATCTCTTAGTTTGCAAATGAATGAATAAGTATCCTGGTTTAGTTTACCATTTTTTTATTTATATTATTGTTTTAATTTCAAATTTTTTGGTAATTTTTGAGTTGTCGCTGAAGATTAGGACATGTTTTTATTTATGTTCTCTTTTTAGTTATTTTCAATTTTTGGTAATATTCGAGTTGTCGCGTAAGATTAGGACATGTTTCTGTATTCCTAGTTCATTTTATCATTGCTTTTTTTTATATTCTTTTTATTATTATTTTTCTACTTTAGGTAATATTCGAGCTGTCGCACAAGATTATGACATGCTTCAATGTTTACATCAAATCAGTAAAGGTTATCTGGTAATTATCATTACGTACAGTTTAATCATGTAAACATAATTAGTTAATATAAATAATCACCTCAATTTATTACTGAACCATATAAATGGATGCAATTTGGTACAAGCACCAATATATGGATAATTAATCAAGCTTTTTCCTCTTGCTTATAGGCATAATTAGAAATATAGTTCCAGGGAAGCAAGTACTATAAATTTCTTTTTTCTTTTCTTTTAATGGTGAAATCCCCGTAAGACAAATGACGACGTTCAGAACTCGGTGGGTAAATTTCTTTCCTTCCTTTTCCCATTCTACTAAATACATTGTAGTCTCTTTAACTGCCTATCCTCCTACATTTTATCCCGGGGATCATAGAAAGATACAAACCGCCTACTCTTTAAGCCCTACCATTCGATTGGATTGAATGAAAAAAAATTATTTGTCCTTACTAATAAAAAACAGCAATCCCTCCGCAAGAGGACACTTTAATCTTTGCTTTAGATGCTTCAAACTGTATTGATAAGAAAATACAATTTCATGTCAATATTCACACTTAACTATGCGTGCAAAGTAACTCCAATACCAATACTATCAAATAAAATTGAGATTATTCAAAATGTAAATAGCAAGGGACTCCGTGAAAGCAAGCCTAATCGTAGGAACGACACCACAGTACAAGAAACAAAGCAAGAGACTCGAGGAAAGCAAGCTTAATCATAGATACGAAAGTTTTCCTACAAAAAGGGGGCTGGCTATTGCCAAGCTACACCCAACGAGCTGGCTATTGCCAAGCTACACAAGCAGTTAATTTGTTTATAGTCGCAAAAGTTTTCCTACAAAAAGGGACTGGCTTCAACCTTTTGTTTAAACTTGCGAATACTATAAAAATTAACCAATATATTTTCATATATTTCTTGTTACCAAAAGCAAGTGTTCGGTGTGGGTGACTGCAATTGGAAAAATAGCTTTCTTATCTATTGGCAAGTACTACTTTAAAAAAACCATAACAACCTTTGAAATTATACTATTTGTGGTTTCTTGATATATCCATGTCGCAATAATAAGTCTTATAAACAATTTCGTTATCAGTGAGGTTACTAAGGCCTTACAGAATATAAGTTTGGATCAACGTTATTTTTAACTGATGCTGGAACTCTTTTTTTGGTAAAGAAGAATTAACTTAAATAATCGCTCAACCATAATTACTTAAATTAAAAATAGATGGCGAAAGTATATTATATGTATAATCCATATATAATATGTGAGGAATCTTGTATAATTCATATATAATATGTGAGAAATCTTGTATAATCTATATATAATTTATGTATACAAACTAAAAAAAAAAAATAAACAACAAATCTAACGACTATTTGTGTAAAGAAACCAATTAATACGGCAAATGCCTACTTGGGGGAAAAATTGGAAAGAACATGTAGGTTATGTTTATCTAGTTATTTATTTGTTTCTTTGAATTATCTATCTCCGTTTTTGTAATATTCTTATTAGAATCATTGAAAGTTATATGTCATCTAAATAAGATGGCAATGTAAGATTTATACTCCTATCAAATTGAAAAGCAACATTTAAAAAAAAAAAAAATTACTAGGCAGTATGTCTAGTGTTAATTTTCATATATATAACATAAAGTACAAAAATGGAGGGGGGCATAAACCTTACTTCCCGGTAAAAAGTGTACACTCTTGGTCATCCAAACTTGACGATCAAGTATGCTTAAAAAACTATGATGGGTTAGACCTATGATGATATAATAATTGTCTATCTTATAACATCGATAGACAATTATATGTACTAAAACAGTGTGAAATGAATCTAGGTCAACTACACAAAAAAGTACATATATTTCTAAATCTACTGGATAAGTGGTTTGAAATAGTATCATCCCTGTGCCATAGGATCTATTTCTAGCAAAAAATGGGTGTCTTCTAATTGATGTGTCAGATAGCAAATAATAGCAATCTTCAACTTTGCTTTGGCATTGATAAAGAAAGCAGAGTTGAAGATGGCTAGCCAAAAGGAGCCATGTAACTGGACAGTGGTACTGGCAATGTCTGGTGCATGTGGTAGTGGACTACCAT